>QNGE01006979.1:4139-26642 GCA_008508345.1 Paragonimus westermani
GTGGGTGGCGGTGTACCAGAAATGGTACGTTTTTCAGGAAGAGATGCCAACCATCTTCCAACCCCCAACCTGGAGGACCAGGAGACTGTGGTTTGTTAGACCTCTACCTGTTGGCCTGCCTTGTATGAGTAACTCTGTCCAGTTTAACCCAAAAGGTCATCGAGATGCGCAAGCCGTCACACCACGTCAAGGTCCAGTCTCACCGTGACAGCATCGGTCTGCAATTCGGATATCACATCAAGTCCGAGCTGATTTTGGTCTTGAGGTTCAACAAAGGCATTAGGAATGGTAATATCATATCACTAAGCACCATTAAGAAGTGCGCAAATTGTCACTTCGAAGTTAGGTGACGTGTGGTTACTGTCTCTTTCCTTCAGTTAGTACGGCGGACTTGAAAGTACCGTAGATTGCACTCGAGTGGCTCGATTTCACCAACTAAGAGGCCGTACTTTGAAGATCTTAAATGGCATTGCATTGAGATAGGTCTCGGAATGGTGAGCCAGCTCGATAAAGACGCCTGAGGCTGACCTTCCGATATGGAGGAATAGCCGTTCTCCTGGGGTTGCATTCGGTGCTGTGCACAGGGGTGACCGTGTAAAGCATTCAGTAGTACACACTCCCAGTGACACGTTTTGCCTCTTGATCTCTCCCCAAGCATTGCCACTCGCCAAAATGTATCGTTCATCCTCTCGACTCGCCCATTTGTTTGGGAGCTGTGGGCCTTGGTTTGGCTGGTAGCAATACATTTACTGTGCACGAAACTTCCCATTTCCTCAATCATGAAAGCAGGGTCTTGATATGAGTGCACGTAAGAAAGCATGCTGAATGTCGAGAACAGCTAGCAGAAGCACTTGATAGCGGCGGATTATGAAACGCAGTCGGGAATCTTGAGTATTCACCAACAACCGTTTGTCAGTACTTGTAACCAGTAACGGATAAAGGAGAGTCCCTAAAATCGACGATCTTCCGAAGAGCATGGTCGCCTCAATTAGAGTACCGTTTGACGGAATGTAGAACTTCAGCTTCAACTTCATACATATCGAACTACGATAAATGATAGGTTTTTTCTCGTCAGCTGAATTGGGTAGATTTCTGGAACGTACGGAAAGCAAATTCCGAACATCACGTGGATGATAAAGTCATGTAACTCATTCAGAGATACGTGGATTCTGTGATACGTAATGCGTGTGGAATGGTACATCAGCGGTCTGGTTCTCTTTTACTGAACAGTACGTGACTTCGAAGCTGTGGCACGAAAACTTGAGACGCCACCGTCGAGTCTTATCGTTTTCATCCTTTCCATGGTGTTTAACGTCGTACACAAAAGTGACGGATTTCTGATTAGTAATCAGTTGGAAATGAGATCCAAAAAATGATGCCTCCACTTCCTAATAGCTTCGACTAAGGCGTAGAGTTCCTTCTCGACAGAAACAAGACGTCGTTTACTCGATGACAACGTTCTGGGGAGAAACACCCCATTGTTTGTTAGGGCAGTAGTGATAGCAATATCGGAAGCATCAGTCTCCACAACTAAGGGTGACCAATAGTGGTAACTACCGCTTCCTCCAGGTCGTTTTGATCGACTCACCTGACAGAGGGAAAGTGTTATTTTCGACCAGCGGATGAATCTTGTTAGAAAAGTGAAACCCACGGAGGATAGTAAGCTAATGAGCACACCGCATGGTGATTTAATGTCGCGTGGTAACGGAAAATCACGAGGCAATTGTGGTTTTTCTGGATTTGGTTTGATTGATCGTTGTGCAGCTTCGTACTTCAGTGGCTCTATTTCTGGAACGGCGATAACGCCTTCGTTCTTGTTGAATTTTAAGCCACTTACTAGCAACTTCAAAGTCTCATCCGATTTTTATGGTCCTTGGGGTTCACGTCACACACGGTTATATTATCTACGTAAGCTATTTTGACGTGCAATCCTTCATCTTTGGTAACTACGTCTATTACCCTTTGGAAACACGGAACACCGTTGGTTACCGCAAAACTGCTAGATGTTTCCACAGACTTCAAAGGCAGCATACGGTTTCTCCTCTTCCTTAATAGGTATTTGATAATAATCGCTTTGTAAATCAAGAACGCTGAAAGTAAAGTATTGTGGGGTTTTCCCGATCATCTTGCCAGTCTTGGATAGAAAGTAGGTGTCGAGCTGAGTATGTCGGGTGGGAATGTACAGATCACAAACATGCTGTCGGTTACAAAGACTCGGTGAACAAAACAGAACGGCGAATAGGGAAAACGGCTTTTTGTCACTCCGAAATATACGGAAAAGAATAAAATCAAATGAGTGGCCATAAACGTGCAAGTTAGTATAACACCTGGGACACAATCCCTAGCCCAACTCCAACAAGTGTAACGAAGTGCGAACTAATACGTATAACGAAAACTTCCTGGAGTTTGATGCTATTCATTCGTGTTAGGTACTTCAAGTATTTTATAAATACGGAGTATATTGACGCACAGGTATACTTTCCCGAAAACAGCCCTGATTCCCCCCCTAACTGAATCCCTAATCGGTGCTAGCAAGGTTGTAACATGCCAAAAACAACACGTCGGACCAAAGGCGAACTCACCTTCCATAAAATAAACATCATTACCCCGAATCAGTAGAGACTTTATAAAGAACTCAATTGGAGAATCCTCGTCACAGGAAGGGTACAGGCCTTCCTGATCAAATATTACCATGGGAGGCTCCGAAACTTGAGAAAATTCAGTGCATGAAGAATCGTCGTTCAAACAGGGAGCTGAACAACGTTGTTCATCGCTTTGATCGTCAAATACAGTATCCCATTCCACAATCGCACGTTTGGCCATGGTTTCTGTCCGGCAATTCAATGGTATGGCAGTAAGAAGATGGCCAGCTTGGAAACTCTGGGCATCACGGACATCCACGACGATTAACTGCGAATCCCCATTTGTACTCTTGACCTGACGAAGGCATTTAAGGACATCCTCAGCTTCAACTAGAAGACATCCATCAGGCTTGCCGATATGCATCACACCCGAACTTTCCTCGGCTCGGGTACCAACACGACTCATTCGATGCTGGAAATGGATCCGGAGATGCCCCCGGTGCGTAGATAAGCATGGAGTAAATATGGAGGTTGCTTAGCTGCAGATACATGCGCAAAACCCGTATACATTTGCCATTTCTTAAGAAACAGTAGCGAAGCCAAACGAGAAAAGAAGGAAGGCAGAGAGGGAAGAGTGTGGGGACTAGTGATCGTGCGGTTCCTATAAGGCTCCAAGCTACAACCGTGCTTTCCCGCCTGTCTGTTCTCTACGCATGATTCTTTGTATACATGATATAGGAAGCTTGACACGAACTCAATGTCGCTTCCATCAGTCGTGTTGAAACTGATCCGGCAAAATGAAACCTTGTCAGTGATCACTATCGACAATCGATCGACAATGAAAAGCCAAATCTCAGCGCGTTGGTCCCGTGTATTATTACCGACCCTGGAAAATAGAGTGTACGGAAAGATACGTCAAGCCAGCGAGGCACGGAGCGAGTTGTGCTTTTAGCCCCGCGCCGGATGTTACAAAATGGTGTAGTGGATCTAAACGCTATTCACAGTTCACCTGTGAATACGAAATCAATGGTGATAAAAAATGAAAACTGACTCACAGTAGTTCGTCAAGGTGCGTCGTTTAGATGTCCACTACACGGAATGAAGTATCCAATCGATCTGTCGTATAGTTCTGTGATGAATCAGAAAAACGGTATTCGGTAAACGACACGTTGAATCGTTATAAGACAAAGGACGGTACAGTGGCTGTAATGTATGAAAGATAGACGAGTGATACGAATAAACAACCGTGAATTAAGACCAAATGTTTGTAATAATAAATGTTAGTACATTCTCCCCCACTGATAAACGGACGAAATGAAACAAATATATGTCGCTTTCAGGAAGAAAATCGCGAGAAAGCTATGACTGCTTCACAGCTCCTCAGATAATACGGGTGAAGAGGTTGCTGCTTTTGCTTCAATAGTTCATAATTGGTTGGAGTAGGAGAGTCAGCGGCCTCATCGTTGGAACACATTTCATGTGCGATTTCTGTCGCCCCGATCAGGTCATTAGCGTCAGCTAAACATTCTGAGGTTCCAAGGTCACCGGGTTCCCCACGAAGAGCTGGGTCTTTCATCGACACCATCTCTTCTTTCCCGTTCGGCAGTCGGACGTGTGCACACTGCGGGTTGCAGTCCGGTAATTCACCTTCCTCCACTACAGGATCGTATTTGGATGCTGGTTGTTGTTTCTTCAAAAGTACGGGACCACCTGAAATTAACCACTTGGGGAGCGATGTTCCGGAAGTTGACCGTCGATTAATGCTGAACATTCGCTCATGCGGTGTCGCATTTGTGGACGTACAAAGTATGGATCTCACAGAGTGTAGAGCATCTGAAAGTGCTGATCTGAAAGTTCCTGGACTTCACTGTGTGTTATGGCTTTCCAAATTGTTGAGTTTATTCGTTCTGCTTGGCCATTTCCAGCCGGGTTATGTGGTGTGGTTCTGCTGGTAGCTACACCTTTTCCGTGGAGGATATTTTGCAGTTCTGAAGACATGAATGCTGTACCACGTTCCGAGTGTACGAATGCAGGTAGTTCAAAAATAGAAAATAGTCGGCAAAATCAATTAATGACAGTAGAAGAGGAGATTACTGATGAGTAGTCGGGGATTTGGTTTATTTTCAAGTTGACCAGCACTCACATTTGATCGCAGCGTTCGCATTCAGATAGACTTTCCAGACAGCCTCTTTCGGAAAGAAGCACCAGACTCGAGTTTCGCTCTCATTAGAGCTCGTCAGTAGTGTGATCAAATGTGAGTGCTGGTCAACTTGAAAATAAACCAAATCCCCGACTTCTCATCAGTAATCTGAAATATCGCCTTGCAGGTTTAATGAGTTCTGTGATCTCGACCTGTCTCGGAAGTCCTGATCGCGGGGTTATCGATTGGAGTTAATAGACAGTAACTGTGTCTCCTCTCGAGACGATCGAGCAACCTGATCATTGCTCACAAGCGAAAGTGGTTGAGCGTTCAGATTTGATAATTCGGTCGTGCCTAATGTGATGTCAGTGGCGCAGTGGTTAACACGGTTGCCTCATGATTGCAATGGCCGCAGTTCAAATCCCGGCCGTGGCAAGGATATGCACTACTGATGAGCTTTAATCAGAGCGAAACTCGAGTCTAGTGCTTCTTTTCGAAAGAGGCTGGCTGCAAAGCCTATCTGAATGCGAACACTGCGATCAAATGTGAGTGCTGGTCAACTTGAGAAGAGGATATGTCAGAGCATACAAAGGCAAATGGAAATCGAGAAAGCTCGTCGATAACAGTAAGAAGGTATTCATTGCAAGAAGTAGATGACAGGGGTCCTTTGAAGTCAACACTTAATCTTTTAAAAGGTTGTGTCGCTTTAATGAGGTTTCCCCTCGGTGGTGTATAAAACCTGGGTTTGAGTTCGGCACATATTGGGCACCAAGCAATGGGTGCTTTCACGTCTTCGGGTAGAAAATGGAAGGTTCTTTGATCTCACAAAGTGTAACATACATGTAACACCAGGACGACACAATGATTCACGTGGTTGTTTGAGATCGAATGAGTTCATTCAAGCACAATAACCTCGTGACAGGGCCTGGTTCTCTTTACCAGGCCTGTAAACAACGTCATAGCTAAAACAAGGGAGTTCGATCGCAGGATTCTATCTTTTTTTACTCTCCCTTCATGCTTATCATCAAACACAAAAGATACAGATTGCTGATCAGTCAAGAGTTTGAAATGGACACAAAGGAGATAATGTCTCCATTTGCGAAGAGCTTCGACGATAACGTAGGCCTCCTTCTCAACAGGGGAATGATTTCTTTCACTAGGATTGAAAGTTCGCGAGAAAAATGCAACAGGTCGACCATCTTGGTTGAGTGTCGCGGCTATAGCCGTATCAGATGCATCAGTTTCCACAACTAGAGGTATTTGGTAGTTGATAGTGACCACTGCAGCATTCTCAAACTCACGCATGAAGTCTTCAAAAGTTTGTTTAACACGATCTGGAAGCGGGAAAATCTAGTTATGTATGAGATTATGAATCTTGTCGGAAAATGAGAGATCTAGTTAGAGTAGTAAGCAAACATTCCGACGGCCCTCTGCTGAGATTTGAGGTCGGGAGGAGGTGGAAGTTCACGTAATGCTCGGAATCTTTCAGGATCTGGTTTTATAACACCATGCGATATCTGGAAGCCGAGATGAATGATTGTACGAGCGGCGATCGTGGTCTTGTTCTCGTTGAAAGTGAGGCCGTATTCTTTGGCGGCATTCAGAAATTTGCCGCAGTTTCTATTGTGTTCTAACATGTTTTGGCAGCAGATGATGACATTGTCGACATAAGCGAAAGTATCTTTCAAATCGGCTGTTGTGATTATGTTCTTAATGGGTCGTTGGAAACAGGCGACACCGTTCGTAACACCGAAAGGTATGCGGCAAAACTGATATAATTTACCACAAGCTTCGAAAGCTGTGTACAGCTTCTCATCTTCTCGAATTGGGACTTGATGATAGGCACTATGGGGACCCAAGGTGGTGTAGATCTCGTATTGGGACACCGTGGTGGATACTCAGGCCGGAGGTGGGTATTCCAACACTCGGCGGAATATCTCGATGCGGGGGAGGCACGTCCAAAACCCCACAACGAGTGGATCGGGGGCGGCGGGGGCGACCGGATGAGTCATCTCTCGACTGGATCGGACCAACGGGCGAGACATGGTAGGGAAAATAGAAGGAATGACGAAATCGGAGGCGCGATTATTCCAACATTCGCAGGAATATCGCGAAGCAGTCGTGGACTACGCTCAGAGGCCAGTGGAGATAGATGGAAGAGAACAAGAGAAACCGGACTAGTCATCGCTCAACGAAGTCGGACCAACAGGCGAAGAATGGCAGGCAGAACACACACACACCCGATGGACGGCGCCGATCACGCACATAAACCGGGCAGAAGTACACACGATGCGTGAGCGGAAACCTGGGGGTGTTGTGATCCGGAATGATGACTAATAAACGCGAGCACGCGTGTGGCATGAGGACTAACGTATTGGGCAATAAAGATTGTGCTTTATTGGACGCCTTCCCGCTACAATATTTTCTCCACTAGCTGGTCAATGCGAGATAAGGGATACGCATCCAAATACGTCAAACTATTAACTGTTTAGCTACAACCCACAACCATACGCTTCTTATGGTTTACATTAGATGTCACCACTACCTGGGCTCTCCACGACGAACAAGATGGTTCAATTATCCCTTCGGCGAGTAAACGACGCACTTCTAACTTCACGAATTTCTGGTCGGGTGAGTTTAGTCTTCGAGATTTTGTGGCAATTGGTTTGCAAAGGGAAGAGAGATTGCCCAAAAGTGTTTCGGGGTTCTACATAGGCAGTTGTCAGCAAGCACAAGGAAGACGGAGGCTTTGAACCACTGAAAGATATGAGAATAGGTTGATGTTGTTTCAGGAAATCATGACCAAGTAAAACATCAGAACACAAATTCGGGAGCAAGGAAAGTTTTACCGAAGAACAGCGGTTACCACGGTAATCAACAGTAACGAGACAATGTCCTTGAGTCGCACTTGTGTAGGTTGTAAAAGCCACAGAAATAGCCAAATTGGAAGGATAGATATGCCAACAGTGTTTATAAGCGATGTCAGAACAAATATAGCTGTCTGAGCTTCCAGTATCAATGAGAGCATTCAGAGAAATTCTGTTTACAGTAATCTGAACTACCCCTTTAGAAAGACAGGTAGGGAAAGCAGCTGTGCAGACAGTGGACAGCTGAAGTTTGGTACATGATACCACACGTTTATCACATTGATTTGACTTACAAACTCGTCGTGGCTGTAATGTATAAAAGAGATGAGTGACACGAATAAGCAAACGTGAATTAAGACCAAATTTTAATAATATAAGCAAATGTTAGTACAAGTTCCACGTAACTTTAGAAGTCACAACGCAGATAATCCGACGACCGATGAATTTGGAAGTGTGCTGAGATAAATGCGGATTCCGTTAGCCCTTAACTCTCCCAAAATCCGTACACACGTGACAACGAACGCTGAGAAAGACTGTAACATGCAGGCCAGCCGACTCTACTCTGAATGCCCGTGACTTCGCAAACCAACCTTCGGGCAACGTGGACGCACCAGGGGACAGCGTTCTTCCGAAGTAGGGGTTCGAACTACAGTTCTGAAAAGATTAACAATACAAACAAGCATGAGCCGAAGGCCCAGTAAGCCATGCACACGACTGACACAAACATAAGCTAAAACGGCACCAACAACACAGCAGCACGCCCGGTCACACAACTGTCATACACAAGAGGCAGCACTATGGTCGACGCGCACGGACACGCTGAAACGAAAATGAGAGTGCACGATCACCGTAGGGTACGTGGAATGGTCCCAACACACAACAATCAGTCACTCAACAGAATACCGAAACAGCAAGAACAACGAGGGTGGCATATGTATTGTGTACGGTACAAAAGGAGCATAGGGCAACCTAACTTTTTCTCTCTTCAGTCCAGTCTCTAAGTCAATTAAAAACGGGGTTCGGGGGATTTGTTGTCTTCATAGATGCAATTCTTCGGTGCTCGTCTTGTTCCTGTTTGCTCGTTAACGTCCCTCATCTGCATATCGTTACATTGCTCCCCCGATTGATTAGCGGTGTCCTCACCGCTACCTTGCACTGTCGACAAACCGCCTTTCACTGCGACCTCAACAAAGACCGCCGCGTCCGGAGGAGTAACACCCGAGACATTCCGACTGTCGCCAATGGTTGCGCTACACCGTGTGGCTGGTTTTCTGTGATTAAAGTGTACTGTGAATGATTGGCTTTCCGGTAAGTCCGCTCTGCTGATTCTGTATGTGGTCTCACTATATATCTCCTGGACAATATATGGGCCCACCCACTCTTTGTGTAGTTTTGCCGGGGTACCCGGGGGAGGGACTGGGTTGTGTAGATACACCTGTTCTCCGGGCTGGAGTGGCGATCCTCTTACCGTGCGGTCGTAGTAATCTTTCTGGTAGTTTTGAGCAGTTGACAGATGGTCTCTGGCTAGTTGGTGGGTCTTCAACAAATCCTGTCGCAACTGGGTGGCATACTCCGTGGACAATAAGGAGTTTTTCGCTGTATGTGGAACGGTCAAGTCTAACGGCAGTCTGCACTCTCTTCCCGTTAACATATAGTGCGGTGAATGCCGTGTGGATGCGTGGATGGACGCTCGGTACGCTAGGAGACAACGCGGAATAGCTCGATCCCACTCTCGTGAGCTGTAACTATCTTTGAACGCCTTCAGGAGACTTTGTAGTGACCGGTTGGTTCGTTCTACCTGTCCGTTTCCTTGGGAGTGATAAGCCGTTGTGCGTGTTTTTATTATATTGAGCAACTGACAGACTTCCGCCATGATCAAACTCTCAAAGTTTGATCCCCGGTCCGAGTGAAGTTGTTCGGGGGCACCCCAACGCGTAATCCAATTATCAAATAGGGCTCGAGCCACCGTCGTTGCATCCATAGTAGGAATTGGTACAGCTTCACACCACTTGGTGAAGTGATCCACTAGTACCAGAATGTAACGATTTGCGCGGGGTGTTTCTGGCAAAGGCCCAATGATATCCATCCCCACAATCGAGTTTGGATATCCCGTGATGATCGGCCTTAAGGGGGCACGATAAGCCACGTGGGGGTTCTTCAACCGAAGGCATTATGTGCAGTGGTTGCAGAGGTTTGTGATATCTCTCCGCTGTTGCGGCCACCAGAATCTCCGATTCATAGCATCTTCCAGTTTCCGTTGTCCAGCATGTCCCAACCCCTGATGCAGTCTTGACAAGACATCTTGCACGGCAGACTGTGGAACCACAATGCGTCGGTTGTACTGCGGCCCATACTGAAAATGATATTCCGTCCCATATTACTAGATGAGACCATACCATCCAGAAACAATGCGCTTCCCAGCTTGCGGAAGCCATCTCACTCTTAGTAGGTCTTTCCGCCCCCTGGCGAATTCGTTCGTATGTCAGTTTTAATTCGAGGTTAGTGCTCTGGAGGTTCTTCCAGCTGTCTGAATCCACTGACTGTAGTGACACCGATGCTAGGTGAAAGGGCGTGCAAGTGGGGCACTCCCCGTGTTGCCTCGACGGCCGTCTAGACAAAGCATCAGCGTTCCCGTGCTGTCTCCCAGGGCGATGGATGCACTGGAAGTCGTATTCGTGGAGCTGTTCCTGCCAGCGAGCGACTTGTCCTTCATGTAACCACTGGAGAGACTGGCGGTCCGTTCGTACGATGAACCGTCTCCCTAACAAGAACTGGCGGAGGCGTTTTGTAAAATACACCAGTGACAACATTTCCCTACTCGTTGTACAATAGTTTTGCTCATGCTTATTGAAGGATCTACTCCCATACGCTATAACGTGTTCTGAACCCGATGAGTTTCGTTGGGATAACACTGCTCCTATCCCTAACTCGCTGGCGTTTGTATCCAGAATAAACACTCCCGCCTCCTTCGAGGTATCCGGGTATGCCAGAATGGGTGCTGATGTGAGAGCCTTCCGTGAAGTGTCAAACGCACCCTGGCAACCATCTGACCATGCAAACTTCCTCCCTTTCTCTGGTAAACGATGTAAAGGCGCAGCCACCTCTGCAAAATGGTGTACAAATCGCCGATAATATCCTGCACGTCCCAAAAACTTGCGGACTTCCTCCGCTGAACAGGGAATCGGCCACTCATGCACCTCACGAACGCTTTCTGGATCACTGCTGACCCCAATTTGATTAATAACGTGTCCGAGGTACTTCACTTCCTTCTGTAATACTAAACAACGTGTCGGGGTTACATCTTGTAATATGGATGATATCGTTGGAAGGTTGCGGGCTTGTTCGTTAATCCAAATGGCATCGTCTGAAACTCGTATAAGCCCTCTGGAACGGTGAATGCGGTTTTTCACGATCGCTTGGATGGACTTCTACCTGCCAGTAGCCCGAGGCTAGATCCAAGGTAGAAAACCACTTGGAACCACCCAGAGATTCTAACGTATCGTCAATCCGGGGAATCGGAAAGAAGTCTCTCCGGGTGACACTATTTTATTTAATCTACACATAACCTGAGTAGGCCGTCCTTCTTTTTCACTAGCACCACCGGAGATGCCCACGGGGACGTTGATGGTTGTACTACGTTTCGCGCCAACATGTCGTCAATCATCTGGGATATCTGCTCACGGTACAATGCAGGTATGCGCCGGGGCGGTTGATGCAACGGGGTCGCGTCCCCGGTGTCAATGCAGTGCTGTATACGACTGGATCTACCCGGCGATGACCCCCCCCCAATGCGAACGCAGATGCCTGGGCCAGTACTACAGCTTTCAGCTGTCTAATCGCCTCCTCTGAGACCTCCTGACCACAGGAATATAGATGTGAATTAACTTATTCTTCCAGATTAGCAGGTGCTACTTCTAGTAACCATAGTTCGGGGTTCCTCTCCTCTGCAAGTGACCCACTAGGCGGTAGTTATTTTGTATGGCTTGTAAATACCTACGGTAATCGCACATAATCAAGCATGCTTCTCACATATGCGTTGAGATATATATTATTATTCTAATATACAGACATCCACATATATATGCAAATATATATATACCAATATCAAATATGCATATATTTGTATGCACACTCAGATGTATATGCCATTATATATGTACACATAAATGTCCTTCTCTATCGTTGGTATCGACTTCTTACATTTCGATTTACTGGTCGACGCACGTCGTTCGCGTCTGATCGATAGCTCGACAGATGTAAACGTTCCGGGCAAGCTGTCGCACGCGGCTGTGATCAGTCCTATGCTGGCCAATCCCATAGTTTGCGAGCCTCATGGGAAACTTTCATCCGAATTCCCTCAACTGATCCGCCCCGCTAACGAACTACCGGCAGTGACAACCGACGTCGCGCACCATATTGTCACACGAGGGCTGTCAGTTTGAAGTCGTCCACGGCGCTTAGCACCCGATAGGCTGAAAATTGCCCGAACCGAATTTGAGCGTGTGCTCCAACTTGGCATTACCTGTCCATCCAGTAGTCCGTGGGCTTCGCCATTGCACATGGTGCCTAAAATGACTGATAACGACTGGCGCCCATGCAGTGAATATCGAGCGTTCAACGCAACCACTCCCGATAGGTATTCAATTCCCCACAGTCAGGGCTTGACGGCAAACCTGTCGGGGAAAAAGATATTCACAAAAATCGACCTAGTGCGCGCCTACAACCAGATTCCCGTAACTTTCAAAGACGTCCCAAAGACAAGTCAACACCATTCGGACTTCTAGAATTCTTACGCATGCCGTTTATTCCAAGCAACCCAGCTCAGACTTTCCAACGTTTTATTCACGATGTGTGTCATGGATTGGATGGTGTATCAGATTTCAAAGTTAAAATCAAGGAGTTGATGAAGGCCTGCGCCTGTTGACGTCCTGATGCTTGACTGGTGTGATCCGAAGATTGACCGGACTGCGTTTTCTCTTGATGTGTTCAGTGGTTGTCTAGAGGTAGGGACAGAAGAAAAGGAGTATCAAAACCTGGCTACCCTACATACCAGAAATCAATCATACTTCGCTCAGCGCGAAGTAGGAAAAAAGTTGTTCTTACATTTGTCTATGCCTTTTTTTGAATATATCTTCGCTCGCGGCCTCATCGATCTTTGCAAGCCACTTGTTCCACTAGTTGACTTCCCGGTTAGTGGAAAAGTCATATTGCACAGCCATTCGTGATCGTTCTTCTTGACTGTTAACTTATGACTCCTCAAGTCTCTGTCCTGTCGCATCTCGAACAAACCTGCCATGGGACTTGTTCCAGTGTGGTTGGTAGTTTTGTGCATTTCAGCAAGGCATTCTCTCACCCGCCTGCGTTCGAGCGGGAATAAGTTCAATGAAGTTAGTCGGTCTTGGTAGCTCAACCCTTCGTATCACCTATCTTACGCGTGGCGAGCTTTTGTACTTTATCGAGGGCGGCTGTGTCATTTTTGAAATATGGTGCCCAAGCTTGGACACAATATTCAAATTGTGAGCGAACTATAGCCGATTACAGTGGAATGAACACCAGTTGACAAGGATTAGCTGTCGCTGAGTTTAGTCGATTCAATTGAAGCCATCTGACCGGTGTGAATCTGTTGACTAGGTCGAACAGCATGTGATCAAACCCTCCACCACTAACAGATCCTAATGACCAGTTGACCTCAGGAGCAATAAAATCTTCCGAAACGAGCAGGCGATAGCCTAATTGACAAGCCGACTGAAATGACTTCAGTAATACCTCGTCTTCCTCTAGTGTTGCACCCGGACTTTGGTACATCCCGAAGACTATCAATGGAGGATTGACGTGGAGTAGCCCAACAGCGGTCTGAACACCCACGCAATTGCAGTTATAGTTCACGGGAGGCTGCCTTATAGAACGTCTAATCAACATAAGGCAGCGGCCCGTGACTGCATTGATACGGTTCATGCGATACCATTGAAACATACGTGCCCGTCCCCTCAGATCCGTTTCTTCTTTGACTGACTCATTGCACGATCTTCAACTTTGATGTTCAAAAGTGTATGTNTGACTCATTGCACGATCTTCAACTTTGATGTTCAAAAGTGTATATGCTCAGAAATCTGTACGTTGATCACGCTCTCCTGAGTGTGTTTCTCACAAATGCGTCGAAAAATTTACTATTATTATTATTATTACTATTATTATTATTATAGCGAGTTGCCACATGTGATATTTACACTTGTCACGTGATTGCGTCCAGTGGTCAGGCATGAATTGTGTGACGAGAGTAGGTCACGCTTACTGTTGTGTCCTAAACAATTTATCCTGACCGTGTAACCCATTGCGCAGCCCATTAGCAGTTGTGCCGTCATATATTTGGATTATGTCACCCACTCTGCGAGTCACCAACTCAGCCAATGGCTCATCACCGTAATCTGATGCAGCTTGATAACCCAGAGGTCAGTTAGGATATCTGGTTGTTTCACGTGATATTTTGCCAAGTTGTTTTTCTCTTCGTTCGCTTGAGAGCCGGGACGTCGTGAGTAGGAATATAACTGGCCCGATGAGAAATAACCGAAGACAGACTGTCCACAACACTACCTCGTATTTCTGGTAGACTTATTGAATCTGGTTGAAGATAAATTTGTTTCCACTACGAAAGCCCATCGGTCTACTGTCAGAGGTTATTGATTTACGGTTCAGTTTGGCACTGTGTGCAGCATACAATAAGACTTAGTAAAAGAAACTTGACGACAGTGTATCAAAATTACACCGGTTGTCACTTTCACCATACATGTCGTTACACGTCAGCGAAAGTACCCGGATTATTGTGCGGCTAGTTTCTCACCCTCATAGTGTTAACTTATTCCCCGGAGGTGATCTATACTCCTGTCTTCTAGGCACGGTCCCTAAATAACTTGTTTGCTGCCAACGCTGACTGTGAGTTGATGGCGAGAATACTAGTGGGGTGATGCCTCTGTTGCGCCATAACATTTGCACGTACACACTGGACATTACGGTTAACTTCCATTCACACTGAATATTTAGACAATTTGACTGCGTGGTGTGATCTGGTTGCGCCTCTTCGAAAAAGAGAGAAGATGCATTCGCAACAGTCGCCGATGAAGTATGGTGCTCATCGTCGGTCAAAGTCTGCATTCACCGGATTTATTTTTGTGCCTTCATCAGTTATACCGGTAGACGTGTTAGATAAATGTACATTCGGGTTACGCTCGTCATGTGTTCGTGTAGGCATTAGAACGAAAATTATCTTGGAAGTCACGGCTATCCCGTCACCTCAGTCTTCCACTCATCGTCACTGTATTCCCTGCCGTAGTCCGTAGCCTCTACCCACTCAATCTGCCTGAGTTACGGCCGTGCTAGATTGACTTTAAGTCGATGCATTTGTCGCAAGCAATGGGCATTAGGTTTAAGGCATACCTTTCGTCTTGAGGGGCGTGATGAAGTTGGAAAAAACGGATGTGGGACCGTACATCTTTGTTGATATGGTGTTATGATCTGATGGCTGTAATAAATTGGGCGAGCAACAGCCCTAGTGACTGATTATCGTGGTTCACTGAAGGTAGCCAGTTATTTTGGCAGGTGAGCTCAGTTCCAGTAATGGTGTGCAGACACACGGCACATTGATCGTGAAGCTCAGGTCCGCCACTTGAAACCAAGTGCAGCCGCATTTCTGTGAATTACAAAGTCCGCGAAAATGGTCAATCTCAGTCTGTCAGCTTACTAAAACGTTGGGAATAGAAGGTAATACGACTTTGTACATGTGCTCGGCAATCGTCTCATTTAGGTAGCGTTGCGTCGGTTGTGAATAAGCAGACTGAGTAAACTTGGTTATATCAGTGGTTCAACTTACTGCCGGCTGTTTTGCTGACTTTCTATGTCACAGTCAACGTGTAGGGTGTCATGACTGAGTGATATTTGGCAATGACCTGTAGTCGGCGTCAGTTTCCTGCTTTCAAATAAATACTCTGCATCCTCCTCCCACCACTTGAGACGAACATGAATTGTTACTCCGTTTTCTCCTTACTTACGATTGACTTGGCACACGCCGTTCGGTTTCCATGGCACCTGTGTGTATAGAAATAACGCTCTCTGCATATTGAAAATTCAAAATGCAACCGCCAACATGACAGAAAACACTACCGATCTTCCTCCAACGTCAACCGACCAACACGGCGCATCGACGCCAATCTTTCCAACATTCCACGGTGAGGTCTACTTATTTCCCCGTCCACCATTCACAAGGCGGCCACGCCTAATCACGTCAATTCGGGACGAACCACAACCGGGACCCAACACCAAATCACTTCAAATGACGCCACAGGCGTACAATCAGGAAGTGAACGACGCAGCATTGTCCGCGGACGTTTGGGGTGAATTTAAGAGATACGTATCTCAATTCCAAGATCAAAGCGTGGACAACTGGATCCATTGCTAGTACTGTCCCCAATGATGTCACTGGGAGTGCATATGCGTCACTTCGAGAGATGTACCCGTTCAATGCATGACATGACAGATAGCACGTGGGTTGCCTCCCTTAAGCTGGCTATTTTCTTCCTTCACAGGCCAGCTTCATGGTGGCGCGGCGGTGAAACTGGTGCACACACGAAGCCAACGGGGCTCTGCTATAGAAACCGCACGTCGTCAATGTCAGTGCTCATGCTCGTTTTGGAATACATTTCCGGAAATAACGCGGGATGTTTAAGAGCAATCGCGGACGCATGTCGCAATCGCCTGCTGACGAGAAAAGTGACGATAGCCATACTGTTAGTATTCTCTCGTTGACAGCGTGTATATCAATCGTAGTGGGACTAATAAGAGACAGTTTGTGTGTAGAGGACTGGTCAGCGCGAGTTATTCGCATCTCATGAATTGCCCCCTGTCGGTATGTTGGTCAGTCGACCTTGCAAAGTGGTGCAAACTAAGTCAGCCAGTGACACCACGATCAACGTAGACTTGACACACTCCGCTCGGCCTCGAAGGTCGCTTGAAGTGTGATATAATGCCTCACGATGTGTCTGCCGTGTGGGTCGTTGCTGTCCAAATCCATTTTATTGTCGTAAGTTGCTGGCAGTTAATAGAGTATGACTATGTCCGACTGGATCATGGGACTCAGTAGACACGTATTCCCACTCAGCGTACACTAAGCATTCCTGGCAGTTTGTGGACAGTAGTGATCGTCAAGTGTCTGGAAGAAACTGTCTAAAAGTCCTACAAGCACCTGCGTACTTGGCTACCTCTAGGCATTGCTCTGACTGTTGAACTGTACAGTGATTACTCCGCAGAATATACTCCGTCGTTCTACCGTTATATGTTTTTGTATCTCTCCGTCTGGGGCGTTCAGTGTGTGGTACTGGAATACACCGTGTTTGTGGGAGCGAATGTTCGACAAACCGATGAATGATGATTTATTACACGAGTTTATAGGGGTCCAGGTGCGTCTATGCTAGCGTGAGGACGGATATAAATAGATAATCGTAAGCGTGGAGGAAACGTTGTAACAATTCATGTTCGTCTCAAGTGGTGGGAGGAGGATGCAGAGTATTTATTTGAAAGCAGGAAACTGACGCCGACTACAGGTCAGTGCCAAATATCACTCAGTCATGACACCCTACATGTTGACTGTGACATAGAAAGTCAGCAAAACAGCCGGCAATAAGTTGAACCACTGATATAACCAAGTTTACTCAGTCTGCTTATTCACAATTGACGCAACGCTACCCAAGTTTATTCATTTGACTACTCACATGAAATTGTACTTCTGCAGTGTATTGGTGCTGGTCACTAAATCTCGTTCCAAACTACGATCACCTTCTCAACAAAATTTGTGGGATGGTAGTAGTTATTTCATTTTCATCATACACGGATGTATATTCCGTAGCTCAAAACATGACGAATGAACCTTGTCAAGTCTGATGGACGAAGTGTTAAGTTGATACTTCATGCGAGCAAAAGCGGCTGAAGCCACCTCCATTGTTTGCACTGGATTTTGTAGGATTGGTTACAAGCGCGTGATCAGCAGATATTCCAGCAGCTCCCACGGATGTTTACGTTGGTTAGGTGAATGAACTGTGATACAGATGGACCGACTTGTACTCAAACGAGTGGTCAGTGTTGGGTGATGCGGATAATCGACCTCAGGCACCGCAACTACTCTTGTCCAGATCAGTACAGTATGAACAGCCGAGCACTGGCCTAACACTCTCGGTAGGCGAGAGAAGCATCGACTTTATGATGACCGATAATCAACTCCCAACAATAGGTATGTCTAAAGTGCTCTTTCATTTTGTCGCACATTGTGTGTGCACTGGTCATTCTTGCTTCCACATTGTCTAGCTATCCCCGCGACGAGGTCAATCTACTGCTACGTCTCAGGTGCTCCGATGGATTAGTGACCCGCTTCCAAATGCAGTCCAGTAGCAGTGATCTACTTTGGTACGCATTGTATGGGTAAGCAAAAGGTGACAGCTCAGAAAACAAGCCCGCATTTGAAACCTCCGTGGGTACTGCACGGGGAATTGATGACCATTGGCGAAAACCATGATAGTATGGAAACCAGTCACTCCAGGGAACACGGTGAACGCTGTGAGCATTGAATTTAAGCCATCTCCACAACCTAAATGCTGTCAACTTGTACAAAATGGACGTTCAACCAGATGTGTTTGGGAATTAATGGATAGGAAGAGGTAATTTCTGCTGAAAACCAAAAGAAATATACCGTCAACGGTGCTGTCATCAGGTATGTGAGGCTGACGAACGTTAAGGAGTTAACACACGATAATGATGTGATGGAATGACGTGGCGTATTAATAGGAAAGCCCACACTGCAACTAGTTGTAGGCGAAGATTAAAATTTGCGTGAATCAATGTTGATAACAGTTGAACTAGTCCGTCTTGTTCGGTTAGTATAATTCTGATTAGTTGGATGGGTGTAGCGACAGCACTTGATGTGCTGTCCAACTAACAAAACTCCAACCAGTGGCATCTGGAAAACGTTATATTGTCTGGTCACAGCACGAGTTGGTCTATCCAAGTGCTGCACTGACACTACGCAGGTGCAGTTTGCTTTCTCGGTGCGCTCAGATACACGTGCCTGTAAAGATTGACTATCTCAGATGTCCATTTATTTGCCACTTTAGACTCTTCGCATGCCTTGTCTAGACATCCTTCGGACGTAACCGGGCGGCGTGGCAAACGGATCATCAACCGCAACATCAATCACACAGCAAGCGCCATCCACTTGAGATCAGGTCTGTAGAGGTTATTCTCCTCTCGTACTGCTGGGACCTATGGTTTTACCACAATTGCCGTTCGTCAGTGAGTCCTTGGTTTCACTACTGTAGTGTTGCATGTCCACTCAAGGCAGTGAACCCTGTTGTATCTGTTTCATAAGGCCTGATCATCTCAGTTGTCTTTTTGATATGGTCCGATATACCCGGAGTAAGCTGCTCCCGACAACCCAGTTAAACTCACTATGTTGTCATGGAACATGAAATTTATAACAGTGGCTAGCCATCAACGGTTTGGTATACTTCATACACTCATTTTCGAACTAGTGTTCACTAATTTTGGTGGTCTGGTTGTATACGCTCGAAGAGCTGTGCTATTACTCCTAAAGTTGGTGTCCGCATAGGTCCCACACTCCTAATGGTATCCGTTATCTGAAATCTCTTGCTCACACTCAGATATTTACAATAATAACGTGGGAAGAGGAAAGTATGGATGTTCCGGGAGTAGTGGGAAGTTCAGATTATAAGTGAGGTGTGCGTTAGCGAGCGATCTGTTTTCAGCCACTCATTGGCAGTTTAATTATTCGGGTCAGTTAATCTGTTTATGCAAAAGCTGAGCATGCTAAAATTGTTTGAAAATAAACTCAACCTGTTCATCTCATGACGGCATACAAACCATGAGTCACAACTCTTCCTCTTTCTCCCATGATAGACCACCAGGCAACCTCTCGGTATCGTCAAACATCCTTCTCATTCTATATTCCGGCCGTATACAGAAAATTGATATTTAAGTCCGGCGGTCTGTATAGCACTTTGTACTTTATAATTTTTATTGTTTGCTCTTTTCACCCTTATCTAACTCACCCGTACAGTCCATGTTTAAACCTAGTTAATCGACTGATTCGATAATCAGTACTTCAAATTCTACCTCGGAGGTCGTGAGCCGTGCTTTTTCTCTGCGTTTCGTGTCGCTCGAATACAGGTTTCTGGAGGGTTAAATACCAACGGAACCAACCATCTGTTCACGGCAGAAATATCTCAGGAATAACATCACGGACGTTTTCCGTCGGATTTTAGTGCTCGTCGCAGTAAGTCGCGTTTTCCCCAGGTACGCAATTATCAGACGCGGAAAGCAAAAAGCCGTTGAGGAGAGAGACCATATCTTTATTCGACGAAATGTACAGGTGGTCTCTGATAGCGCTATCAAAGGCACCGACACGCGAAATAGCTAGGAAAGCTAGAGACCGGCCGTCGTCGGGCGAGTAAACCGGAAGAACGACACGTGTGTCCTTCGGGTACGCGCTACGGTCACATGACATGTAGACAAACAATCGGACAACATGCATTATGCGAGCCTTCTTAATAGCCTAGGTACACTATGCAACTATGCGGTTTGGAACTATTTTACACACCATACTGCAGGCAGGCCAGTGAAATCTCCGTGCCGCTGTACCGGCGCACCTTCACGAACTATTGTGAGTCGTTCCATTTTGGTTTCATTACATTTTGGTTCCTCGGTCATCCTCCAATATTTAACGGTGTTCAGGCCCACTACATGAATTGGTGAGCCCGATATTTTCCACTTTGCCTATTGTACACATACCTTTTATCGGTTGCGTTATCGCTAAGCTCACAACTCCAAGTGTTTTCGCAATGATTTCTGATTCCGACGCTAGTTTGTTCACCAGAAACGCTATTAGTATTAAATTAACTGCGTTTGGTCCACTCAAGTAGAAGCATTTTTCCGTTTTCGTGAGATTATTTCCCAGGCCGCCGTGTTCTCTTACTTCGTTACACAGTTACCCACTGACATCGCCTACTAGGTGATTGATATACTCGACCCCATGCCAGACGATTCGCCATATGATAAACTGAAGGCTGCTATTTTAAAGCGTAACAAGGCTTCGGACAAATCCAAGCTGCAACAGTTGCTTTGTGGTGTGGAGTTAGGTGATCGCACCCCCTCTCGGTTACTCCACCACATGAGATCTCTGGTCGGCGATTCCATCCTCAGGGAACTATGGAAAAAATACCTCCGGTTCAATACCTCCGTTAATTTGTCCGTACAAGACCCTGACACTTCACTAGAAAAGTTAGGAGAAATGACAGTCAAGGTCCATGAATGTTTCTTTAAACGTCCTATCAGCCATGTAAGTGACCCTTCCCCTCGCACAGACCCGCAACATGATACCCTCNTATGGAAAAAATACCTCCGGTTCAATACCTCCGTTAATTTGTCCGTACAAGACCCTGACACTTCACTAGAAAAGTTAGGAGAAATGACAGTCAAGGTCCATGAATGTTTCTTTAAACGTCCTATCAGCCATGTAAGTGACCCTTCCCCTCGCACAGACCCGCAACATGATACCCTCGATAACCTCCAACGCCAGGTGTCTCAGCTGACATTTACTGGGAATAACTCAGCTTGAAGCCTGATGAAGGGTCGCAACTTCTCGCGCACCCGAGCCCGATCTGGCTCGCGACCTACCACTTCCAAATTCGAAGCCTCTAAAGTCTGTTATTACCATAAACGTTTAGGTGACAATGTCTGCAAATGCACTCAGCCATGTGAATATGCCAGCCCACTCCCTGAGGGAAATGAGAATAAGGGGAACGACCTGGCTAACCAGTAATGACGACGACTGTCACTGGCCAAATCAACAAGTGCCTCTTCTACGTCTACGACACCTCCACTGGACTCCCTTTTCTCATCGACACCGGTGCCCAGGACAGCGTTATACCTCCAGGTGAATTCAAAAGCGACCTAAAACCCGTGGAGTACGCCCTACAGGCGGCTAACAATTCTAAAATCGCGACCTATGGTCAACACCTGTTGACGGTCGACCTCCGACTACGTCGAAGTTTCTGTTGGATATTTATCATTGCCGACGTTTAACACGCAATCGTCGGAGTCGATTTTCTCACAAAGTACGGTTTGGCTGCTGACCTCAGCCGCCGAAAGCTGGTAGACTGCACCACTACTTTGTGCGCTCAAGGCGAAGCCACCACCATTAATTCAATTGGACTTCGAATGGCTTTACCAGAGGCCAACCAGTATACAGCACTGCTGAAACAATTTCCCAGAGCCTACCAACAAACAGCCAACACCACGGCGCCCAAACATGATGTTTTCCATCACATCACCAACATAGGACCACACTGATTCGCGCGTCCACGCCGGCTGCCCCCAGAGAAACTGAAGATCGTCAAAGAGGAATTTGCGGATATGCTGCGGCTCGGAGTCATTCGTCCTTCAAACAGTCCGTGGTCATCGCCTGTACACATGGTTCCCAATAAGACGGCAGGAGATTGGAGACCGTGTGGCGACTACTGAACGCTGAACGACGCAACTGTGCCGAATCGCCATCACATTCCGCACATCCATGATTTCTCCATCGGCTTATCTGAAAAAACGATATTTCCCAAAATAGATTTAGTCAAGGCATATCACCAGATTCCTAGGGCCCCCGATGACATCGTCAAGACAGCGATCCCAACTCCATTTGGCCTATTCGAATTCGTTCGTATGCCCTTTGGCATTAGGAACGCCGCACAAACAGTTCAACGCTTCATTGACCAAGTTCTACGTGGAGTGGACTTTGTCTTCGTCTACATCGATGACATACTGGTCGCCATCAGCAACGAGCGGGAGCATCTGTCTCACTTGAAGTCTG
>QNGE01006980.1:2510-26619 GCA_008508345.1 Paragonimus westermani
TGATGATGATGATTAGTTTAGTTTGTGTTCCATCGACATCATTTATCTATTTAACACTTTCGTTTACTGTTAGATCTATAGTCGAATTATTTTGCGGATCCCCACAATATTGTCATCAACTGATCGATTTAGATATCAGGCTAGGTATTTCGCTACACATTAAATTGGTTCGGTTGCACTTTGTCTGTCAATATGGCTATCGGTTGCCTGCTCAAGGTTGCAGATTTGACAGCTCATTGCGGCCATCTTCTGTAAACTAGCTCGCGAACGCAAAAGGTGTGGTGTAATTTGTGTCCGTACAACCCGATGGGGTTATATGTACACTACGTACTCTAACACATTTACTACTTAACTTTTCACACCCTCCGGGCCACTCTTATGAAGTGAACGAAGCTTCCACTGCGGCAACTTCGTTGTCCTTACATCAGGCTCATCGTATAAGAAAACCGCATTTGTTCACGGACAATAATTTACTCTCTTCATGACGATAGGTCGATTTCTACGACCGCATCGATTCGATATGCACCCGTGTGCACCCGGTTCTGCAAAACAGCGGAGACATTGGCTTAGGACATTTCCTTTCTCCTACGATTCTCTCGAACCAGAAAATTCACCGACTGTCTAATTCGTTTAATTACACTACTACCTCAATATAAGAATCCGCATCCGGTCATAAAAATTACGAAGACGTTACGGAACAATTACTTCCAGCCGTGTAAAGAAAGTTAAGCTCTGTACGTATTGATAACAAGTAAATAAGACTCCCATGAAAATCCCCATCAGTGTCCGTAGGTTGCAACAGTTGCCCAATAAGTACAAAACTAAGACGATCACGGCAGGAGAACGTCGTGACGAAGTGTTATGTAATTCACTTACATCAGAGATTCAGCTACCGCACACACGCCCGAGTGTGCCAGAACATCGTGTATTAACAACTAACACCAGCTTCGACTAGGAACGATAACTGGAACTGACGTTTTGGCAACCTCATACATAAAGCAATCCGTCGGCGGCCTGTGTTTCTGCCACAAAACACGACAATGAGTAACTACCAGCAGAACAGACTTCTGATCGGACGGTTGCAATTGCTGCCTCCGTATCCAAACACCATCATAATCACCATAGACAACAACGCATTAGTGGTTCTTACTGATGCCACACAACCATGAAAAAAGGAATAAAGCCAAACCCTGTACAGGAAGAGAGAAGAAAAAGGGAGGAGGAGAGACATAACGACTGAAGATGATTACGTCCATATTCAAACATTCAACATCAACGTGCCTACACCATGCAAACAAACAACCGAGCTGCAAGTGAGAATAAGGCGTCATCAGCGAGACAGCTTCCTTACGGCTTTCACTGCCCCGCGTCATTAAGTGCACTCAGTTCACAGACAACTCTGACAAACAACGACAGCATTCACACCACTGAGTTCGATTAGCCATCCGCTCACCTAAGGTCTCCAGCCACCGACTCTGGGAGTCGGGATGTCTTAAGCCTGGCAGGCACACACTACCTAGAGTGGCAAGAAGTGCTCGATGTGGCGGACGACCAGTTGGCATCCTTGGTGCATAAGTCTGTCGTCGTCATCATCATCGTAGACAGTAATACATCAGTGGTTCACACTAATGCTTGACTGCCACACAACCACGAAGAAAAAGCAAACCCTATATAGGAAGAGAGGAGAGAGAAAAGAAGGGGACGGGAAGAGACCTAACTACCGAAAGTCATTACGTCTATATTCAAACATTCAACATCAAGGTGCCTACACCTTGCAAACAAACAACCGAACTACAAGTGAGAGTAAGGCGCCAATGACAGACGATCGTCCGAGACCACTAACACGGATGAGCTTGAGCAGCCAGCCGGTGTTCTCCAGAACAAGGGCGGTTCCCATTTCCTTAACCTTCTTCATTGGCCGAGCCTCACGATCAGCAACTAGGTTGCGTTTCAAATTCTTATGGTTATCTCTCCTAAACCTGTGTGAACTAACAAGGAATGTTCCGTCTGGCTTCTAACAACTCCAGAGTTTCCCCCGAGATCCAATGTTTGTTCAACCCGTGTACTCCCGTCTCACATGTTGCAGTGTCTGCTTCATGGATAGTCTTCGAGATCTGTGGCCAGTAGCTATTAGGATCATCGGAGTGAGAACTGCTAAGCGTGATTTCTGAGTTGGTTTGGTATTTGCGTTTTACCGAAGGTGTAGCCAGTTCCTCAACAGCCAGTCGTTACTGTTCATGGGGCCGTTACCCAGTGAACATAAGAACGAAACGACAACGTACCAACGCATGAACCGAATTCAACTGTGTTTCAGTAACGACAGCCCCGCTACTTATAACCAACAGCTTTGTGATCTATCTGAGACCAAGTCCGATTCGGAGTGTGATTCGGAAGTGACGCGCACGATGTATGAAACTGGTGCTGGCTAAAAGTAGGTTAAGCTCAGCACACCGCTATGAATCGTGCCGCTGTTCGTGCCCACTGTTTTATCGCTTGCCCATCACCATCATCATAGACAGCAACAGATAAGTGGTTCACACTGTTGCTTAACTGTCACATAACGACAAAGAAAAAGCAAACTTTGTACAAGAGAAGAAAAAAGGGGATGAGAAGAGACCTAACTACTAGGTCACCAAGTTTACATTTAAACATTTAATATCAAGGTGCCTACACCTTGCCCAGAGATCATATGCTCAAAGAGATGAAATATTCAATCGGAAGTTAAGCGACGATTGTATAAGAAGCACTCGTCAAGTGGGAGTGATTGCTAAACTTCCCGGATCGCAGCAGCGAAGTGATCTAAACGGACACTGAACAAAAATCCCAAAAGCAGCTTTGCAAACCTCACGCATAGGTCTGTTCCAAAGGAGCACGGCATGTACGATATACCTGTAAACAAACGTCCACTAGTCACGATGTTTTCACCGCTCCGAGCGTTCTCGCTTATCCGGCTGTTTCATTTATAAACCATGCACCTAGCGATAGGTAAGCACCCAACTTTTCCGTCCAACCAAGCAGCCCCAGACCACTGCATACAATTTCAGAACCATCAGGTACGTTTGATCCCCACGGTTAAGTATTTCAGCGGTTTTTTCTGGTAACCTCCACCAACTTCCATCTTACACGCTACACGCGTCGTACCATAACTGTAAACACCAATTTATTCCAGACCGTCGCTTAGGTAAGCCACCATCGCCAAATAACGTCCTTTTAGAAGTGTTTCGTCCCAGTGCACGTTAGCGCCCACACATTCTTCCCAATACGTCCGCCAGTCTAGTTTACTCCGGCACGCGACCTGATTGATCTTCCCAGTACCTGAATTATCTCGCCATACTACCGTCGATTAACTGACGCAGTACCTGGTTTCGATTAGTGTTCAGGTGTCTACACTTCGGTTCCATTGGTCACCTCGTGAATATCTCTTTAACGGTTTCGTCCTTGCAGTCGTAAACAGCACCATGAACACCCGGGATCCAACGCTATCACGGCCACTAACGCTCGCCAAAACACTAACTATCAACGGTCTACTCCCGCATGAGATTTAAAACTCAAAGTCCACTCAAGCTGCTGGCAAAGACTTAGCTTTGGTTAATCTCATCACTGACTACTCACTACGGCATACTTAGCATGCAAAGCCAAACCAGAGACAACCTCTGTAGCTCATTTGTGAGACTGTGGCTTCTACGAAGACGTATCTGAGCCGGTATCAGACCCTGATGTGTGGCACGCGCTACCTAACGCTGCTGCTACAAAACTACCACCAACGGTTTTGTTGCACGGCCACTCCCGGTTGCTCACTGGCGTACAACCAAGTTCGATCTCCGTTACTTGCTTCTGCATCAATACAATAAACGTACGGTGGAATTTCGCACACGCTTATGAGGAACTGCTCAACCTATTTCTACAAGTCACAAACATCTGAGCCAACAATATTGCTAGCAAAAAAGCTGCACCACCTGCTTCATTCCACTATAACTGGCATTTGTTTGCACGGTTTTCCTAGGAATACCTGTTAGTTAAGGCTTCGTGTACTATCCACAGGCGTTCCGACGTATTCTTTTGACGACCTTCATCCATCAGTGTTCACTGCACAGGATTTTTCGCGCCAACCGGTTGCTAAATTCCACACCACATTCAAGCACCGCTACTGTACATCTGGTGGGATATAACGTAAGTTCCACTAGTGCAGAAAATGTCCTTTTCAAAACGCTCACAAAAGTGTTCAACTGTGAATGCCCGATCTCTGATGGATTTCTTCAAGAATCCGCATTCGTTCCACCGTTGTTTCTTACATATATATATGTATATCAATTACCTTCATGAGCGTAATTCTGACAACGCTCTCCTTTACGTTGACGACTTGAAAGTCTGGAATGCTTGTGATCCCAATGCACACAGATTTACTTCGACCGTATTAAGTTTTGGCCAGGTGACTGGAGTCTCCTTCTAAACGATAGCAAATGTCTAGATGTGTCCCTCAGAAGAGATCCAGGGAACCTAGTCGTGGTGTATGGCGCACAGTGCAATATGTGCCTCGAAAGTCGATTTTCAAGAGAACCTATGAATTTGGCTGTCGTCCAGTTCATCTTTCTCTTATAACCACCTGATGGCTGCTAAAAAGGAATTTGGAACTCTTGGAATAATGAAGAGCTCCTCCTCACATAGACACATGATTTAGTACTCACCAATTCGCTTATACGGACTTGAAGAAGGATATACTCACCAATGAATGTGTTTAGAGAGTAGCCAACAAAATGATCACTGGCGTGCGGCATTTCTTCTACGAGTCTTGTCTCGAAATTCTCGCTTTTTACCCACATGAGTTTTGAAGACTCCGCGGTGACTTGATCCTCACACAATTTTTTCAGCAATCCTCTGCCTTCGCGGCTGACACCAGTCGAAAGGGTGACGCGGTAGAGATTCTGACAGTCTTCATGACTCACAGTGCGTCTAGCACGGTAGGTATCATGAAAATTGGTCTGAAGGAAGATCTGGGCATCTGGTTGTCGTCCAACCTATCCTTCGCGTGTAACCATGAGATGGCGGCAAAAAGATTTGCCGCCTCTAGGATGATTAAGCGCACTTTTCCCCGCGTAGACAAGCGTTTCAAACGCTTCGAGGAGTATTTATAAGGCCGCTCTTCGAGGTCTAAGCAATTTCACTTACGAGTCTCGAATTGGAATTTTTGATTTATACCCACTAAAATTTCGAAGAATCCGCGGTGACTTAATACTCACACACTGATTTTCAAAGTAGGTCTTGTAGAACAGTTCTTCATCGCAGCGAATGATGACGACCAGCAAGGACAACAGGAAACTTCCCAAACTTCTTCCTCGGACCTTTCTAAGGCAGCAGTTCTTTCCTTACAGGGTTATTAACCACTAGAATAGCCTCCCTTCTGAGGTCTTTGGAAACGCTTCTAGAAATCGGTTGACAGCTTTACTTTACTCTCATTTATCTAAAATTCCATTGTGCGAGTATTTTTACTCTGTTCTTCGTATTCACTGTAATCCCCGAAAGCGGTGATACACTCTGTTTTCAGTGAGCGCCTTTCAGATCAACAGACGCCCACCGATACTGATCAAGACAAACCGACTTGATTCGGGAACCTTGAGTCCCTGCCTCAAACCCGTGTATCAATCGCTGAAAACAACCTTCGACCCCAGACATTCCTCAGGCAAGTTCTTCTCCTACAGGGTAATCAACCACCGAAACTAACTTCCGTTGGAAGCTGTTGGTTGTTCTTCCGGGATCGTTTCAAAGTGATATCAGATTCTCACTAAGTTAAGACATTATTAGATTAGTAGCTTACTCTGTTCCTGAAACTTTCTGTAATCCCCGAGAGTCGTTTCGCGCCCTGTTCCCAGTGACTGCCTCTTAGGTTAACAGAAAACCACCGCATATCTGAACAGACAAATTGACTGGATGCGCGTGATTTGAGCCTCCGGTCTCAAACCCGTGTGCCAATCGCTGAGCCTTCCTGGGTGTAGGAGTTAACCCTAGCGGGCTCACAGGGTCATAAATTTTAGAGATGAAATAATATTGACAGAACTCCTTTGATGTGGAAGGATTGGATGTGTGAACGAAGAGTGGTGGTCTGCCTCATCTTTTATGGCTACTACGTCCGACCAACACAACTCCACAGTCTGTATCTGCACCCAACTGGCACGTTTCGACCGCATCTGTGTGAAGCAAATCATTAGAAAGCCGACTCGTGAAAATTCCAGTTGCCGTCTGCTCCGTTCTCTGTGAATACACATTCATTAGGCTGATTTCTATGGTACCCACACTGTTAATGCAGATAACCAATCAATTATACTCATAGCTAGGACAGCTGACAGACAGTTACTCTTCGGTCAACTAATAGAACGGCACTTAATTGTCCAATAAAAAGACGTGGGTGACTGCAACTTACAGCTTATCCTCCTCATAACCAAAATCGTACGCATATAACCCGTCACCCGACATCAACGACGGACTGCAACGAACGCGACTGCACTGCTAAAATATCATTGGTTCACGCGAGCAATCAAGTCAGTGGTTGATTTTTAATGGTTCAATGGGCTGTAATCCCAAGCTTTTGAGAATCCCGAGTCTTGATGAGTAAAATCTCAAGGTATTCAGTGATGAGCTGAAAGGGGGGAAAGGTGCAGTGTCTGAACTAATGCAACAGATGTTGGCGGGCCTTGAAAATGGCTACAGATTTAGCAGAAACGACACGATCTGGTAGAGCATTCCAAACGTTACAAACGCGCAAAAAGAAAAAGCCGTCTGCATCCTGGGCTGTTATGTTTGACTCCTAATGACATAAGAGTTCTCCTTAGCGTCATGTTATTTCCGCTGTTGAGCGTCTGCCGGCACGGATGCTCGGGGGATTTCTCTATCAAAAGTTTAATACAAAGTCGTCTCTAGACCGACGATACTCTAAAAATGACGCGCTCAAATATTTCAGCTTTTCCATGCGTTGCTTGTGTTTTAGGCCCCGGACTGCCTGAGTGACTAGCTTTTGCAGTCTCCATGAGCAAAACGTCCTTTTGGCTATTTGTTGGTCAGATCACAGTTCCCAACGGGGAGACTTCATCTGACTCCCTAGTTGTGGCCGAGTTATTCAGGGAGTACTTCTCGGCAATCTATAACGTCGTATTTCCGAGCTGGCATCTTGTACTACCGTTGCAGAAGTTCAGGCAACCACTCGTGACCGCTGAGTTTTCTGTGCTAGATGTCGAAGACCTTTTACTCAAGGTTAATCCTTACGGTGCAATGGGTCCCGACATGATCCATCCCAGAATACTCAAGGAAGCAGCTGTTAGTTTGGCTGAACCCCTTTATAAGCTGTTCAAGCAAACACTCCAGACTAGCATCCTCCCTAGCGCATGGAAAGAGGCGATGGTCACACCCATATTTAAAGTGGGTGACCGGCACTCTCCGGCTAGTTATCGGCCAATCAGCCTCACTAGCATCCCGTGCAAAATAATGGAGCGCCTACTAAAGCGCGCCATACTCAATCACTTCTTATCAAATAATCTTTTTTCTTCCACACAGCATGGCTTCCTTCCTAATCGGTCATGCATAACAAACATGCTTATTTTCATGGATAGTCTGACGGAGGCCAAAGACAATGGCCTCATCTCTGATGCCATCTTCTTTGATTTTGCCAAGGCTTTTGACCGTGTCCCACACGGCCCCCTGAAACACAAACTGGAAGCCTACGGTATTCAAGGAGAGGTTCTTCGCTGGATTGCCTCTTTTCTTGATAATAGAACGTTTAGGGTCAAGACCGGAGCAGACCTTTCGTCTCCCTCTTTCATTTCTGCGGGAGTTCCCCAAGGGTCAGTTCTAGGTCCTTTGTTATTCCTCATTTACATCAACGACCTTCCAAGCAACATTTCCAGCAGCGTCCTCTTATATGCGGACGACCTAAAAATCTGGAATGCCACTGATCCCAGCGCACTACAAATTGATCTTGACGCGATCAAGCGCTGGTCGGACGATTGGAGTCTCCCACTAAATGACAATAAATGTGCTCACATGTCACTCGGTGGAGATTCTGGCAATGCCTTCATGATTCATAGCGCATCTGGCACAGTAGATATCATGAGAATCGACCTGAAGAAAGATCTGGGCATCTGGTTGTCATCTAACTTGTCCTTCACGTATCACCATGAGATGGCGGCAAAAAAGGGATTTGCCGTTCTTATGATGATTAGGCGCACTTTCCCCCGCATGGACAAGAACGCTTTTCAAACGCTTTACGGGACTTATATAAGACCGCTCCTCGAGTATGCCAATCAGGTCGTGTATACCGGCCTGCAGAGAGACATATTAGCTGTTGAGCGTGTCCAGCGCGCGGCCACCAAGATGGTCGCGGGCCTGAGTAATGTTACTTACGAGTCTCGACTTGAAATTCTTGACCTTTACCCACTTGAATTTCGAAGACTTCGCGGGGATTTAATACTCACACACTTCTTCTTTAGAGTAGGTCTTGTAGAACAGTTCTTCACTGTAGCGAATGATGACGGCCGGCGAGGACATAATAGAAAGCTTTTCAAGCTTCGTCCTCGGACCTTTCTTAGGCAGCAGTTCTTTTCTTACAGGGTTATTAACTATTGGAACAGCCTTCCTTCTGAGGTCGTCAGTAGCGCTTCTAGGGATCGTTTTAAAGCTTTGCTTGATTCTCATTTATCTAAAATTGCATTATGCGAATAATCTTTCTCTGTTCTTGGTATTCACTGTAATCTCCAAGAGCGGTGCTACACCCTGTTTTCAATGATCGCCTTTCAGATCAACAGAAGCCCGCTGACACTGAGCAAGGAAAACCGACTGGATCCGGGAACCTTGGGCCGTTGCCTCGAACCCGTGTATCAATCGCTGAAAATCGCTGAAATTCTCCAGATGCGGCCGAACCGAATTTTTAAGGAGATACTGAAAACGACGAAGGTTGGTCTGGCCAGAGAGATGCTTCAATAACTCCAAGGCGTGGCTTGCTTTGGTTAACTCAGTATCAGAGTTCAAAGAGCTCGAAAGAGTGCGAAACAGTAGCTGTCAGACCTTTTTCGACGGAAACTCTCTGGAGCGGGTACCCGTCGAGGTGTTACGTGGTGTTTAGAGGGCTCCGACTGCACAAAACGTCACAATTATCAGTAGCACACTCGAGGCGGTTCACTGGGAACTAGCAGAATAGAATGTCAAAGCCCGTTCTTTAGGATAGGCGAGCCGTCGGACGTACTGACGGTCTGCCAAATTTTGAGGTCTTCAGCAAACAGTAATAGCGGGGAGATGGTTGGATGAGGATGATCGTTAATGAATATCAAGATTGGTGCCGGGCTAAGAACTGAACCTTGGAATACTCCATCAAGGCTGGGCCTGCAGTTGGAGAATGTACTGTTAACGCGCACTCTGTGCAGACAGTTAGCAAGACAACACTCAGGCCACTGAATAATATCGCCTTGTACCCACGGTAAGGAAGCTTACAGAATAAAACAGCATAGTTCACGTGGTCGAATACCTCGGTATGGTTGTAATACTCTACTCTATTGTCCCGACCAACTCCTTTGGTCCGCTGATCGGTGGCTATCAATAGACTTGTGGCACACGAACGGCCCACGTGAAATCCGTGTAGTACATTGGAGCGGAATTCACAGGAGGCAAGGTACCTATGAAGCGAGTCGTATACAAGCGCCTCTTAAAATTTTCAGAGGACTGGTCGCAAAGCAGCTGTTATGTGATCACAAGGACAATTACGTCCATCATCGCTGATGGTGGCCAGTCCCTAGCTGTCATGTACTGCTCCTTGGGACGCGGATTGCGTAAGCAGTGAGGTAAGTGAATCAGCAAGCTGTTCGGCTGCTTCTCGCAATGCCTTGGGGAGTATACCGCATAGGCCAAGAGAACTGTCCCTAAATCAACTGAGTTTGACCAGCACCGCCGTGGGGGAATTATCGACAGTATCAGTGCCATCGGCTTAGTGTCAAGACGAACTTGAGAAACTACTAGTGGCTGCGCAGAAACACTGCTGTAAAAATCAACGAGGACATCAGCAGTCTCCGTGTGAGAATTGGTCGGGCCTGGTTAGTCTGATATTTATGGAACTCCAGTTTTGCCTTGTGAGTTGATGCCACAAATCGGAAGCAGCCAGTGGGATCAGTGATAAAGCGTTCTGTAAGATGCTGACAATGAAGACGGTCGCATTAAATTAGCGTTATACACCGATTACTTTAGGCAGCACATATTGTTTGGACAACTTCAGATCCTGGTAACCGATAACACGTCCGAACATATTGCTTCCACAGAATAAGTTTAAGTGTGTTAGGACTTGGTCGGCTTGAAGCATTGTTTCGATTGAAGCCTGATAATGGATGAGAGTAAGCTTCTTACGGAGATCTACAGAATGAAGAGGAGCAAAGTTACTGCAAGGCCTAATTTCCTAGTGGCCACATAATTTCTCCACATCCACTTCCCGGAAGTTTCCGTGATTATTAGACGATGGATTGGTCAGGTTTCTGCCGCAAATGAAGACGAATAAGACGGTCGTGTGTATAATCAGTCCCAGTTGCGCGGTGATTGCAACGCTGTCAAACGGCGACTATTCGTTGATGAATAAACAAATCACCTGCGGCGGACTATAACCAGTACGCAACCGAGTGAAACCGGAGATGTGCTGCGTGAGGCCCAACGCTCCAGTTATGTGAAAAAGTCGTGCAGGCGGAAAGTCCAGTGCCTGCTCATCAGAAAGTCAGTAAGTTAAATTCAGGTGAGTTGAAATCGCCCATCAGGAGAGTGCGGAAAATCTCCAGGGTGAGTAAAACTTCTGACCCAGATAATAGGAGTACTTATTGTGAATTATCTGAAGAAGGCGTCTGTTAAATTGGAAGACAATAATTGAAAACAGGGTGTATTGCCGTTCTCAGATATTACGGTTTATACTGACAGCAGAGTTGGTTACTTGTACGAAGATGTCTTCGGCGACTGTGAACACTAGAAACGTTAATGCTGACCTCAGAAAGAAGGCCGTTCCAACGGTTAATAATCTCATAAGAAAAGAACCGCCATCCAAAATGAGTCCGAGGACGAAACATAAGAAGCTTTCCGTTCCGCCGGCCGTCAATATTCGCTGTAATGAAGAACTGTCCAACGAGACCTGCTGTGAAGGATAGTGTGAGAGTTCAACCATCAAAGACTCGGCAAAATACAAGTGGATACAAATCAAGAATTTCTAGCTTAGGCTTGTATTCGACATTTTCGAGGCCTGTGACTAGTTTCGTAGCCGTGTGTTGGACGCAATCAACAGCGGGTGTCATTCAGGCCGATATACATGACCTGATTGGATTACGCGAGAAGCCGTCCTTTGTAAACATCGTAAGGCGTTTGTAACCCCGTTCTCGTCGGCCTGTAGGAAGATGCCCCTCATCATCCTAAGAGCAGCAAATAACTTTTTACCGCCATCTTATGGTGACAGGCGAAGGATAGGTTGGACGACAACAAGATGCCTATAACCTCCTCCAGATCAAGTTTCATGATGTCTGCTGCGTCGAACACACAGGGGATTATAAGGGTATTGCCAGAATCCTTACCGAGTGGCATGTGAGCACACTTATTATCAGTTCATGAGTTTCTCCTGACCAGTGCTCAATCACGTCAAGATCAGCCTGTAGTGCGCTGGGATCAGTAGCATTAGAGATTTTCAGGACGTTGACTTATAGAAGGTAGCTGCCGGAAAAACGGCCATGTAGATCGCTGTTTGAACGCGAAACAACGAAGGATCTTACGCTGTTTCTGAAGGAACTCCCGAAGAAACTGAACAGGAAAACGGAAGGTTTAAACTCGTTTCAACTCTGAAAGTTCTATTATCAGAATAAGGGGTAATCCAGCAAAGAATCTCTTCCTGAATACCACAGGGTTGCAGTTTGTGCTACAGGGGGCAATGTGGAACACGATCAAAAGAATTGAAGAAACTTAATGGGGTAGCAGCTGATCTAAGGCCACTGTCTTTGATATGCTCCAAACAATTCGTAAAAATGGAAGTATTTGTTTCTTGTGACCGTTTAGAATGGGAGCCATGCTAGGATAAAGAAAGAAGGGTGAGACAAGGAGTGCTTGAGAGTAAACATATTGATTAGAGCATCATTATAATACATGCCATGCTAGGAGGGGTGACTGGTACATAACTAGCCAGTGGGTGCCGGTGACCCACCCTGAGGAATGGTGTGGATGTGATCTCTTTCCATGCACTAGATAAGCTACCAGTCCGGAGTGTCTGTTTAAACGGCCTCCAAAGAAGTTCTGATACACTACCGACTGCCTCCTTGAGAATTCTGGAATGGATCTTGTCGGGATTCAGTGCACTGTATGAAATATTTCGGAGCAAAAGATCTCCAGTGTTTAACACAGGAAACTCAACAGTAAAGTCCACTTGTCGGAAGCTCCGAGACGGTAGAAAAGGACGCGAACCCGGCGGTGGGACGTTGTCGACTGCCGATTGGTAAACCCTGAATAACTCGACACAAACTAGGCAGTTGGCTGAAGACTGTCGGGCAATAGCAGGAAGAAGCAGGGGGTTCATTTTTTCGTGGTTGTTCCCGTGTGTTCACGGATTTCACAACTGCACTCATTTTGAACAATGTGGAACTTACATAGGTCCTCCAAGTTCCCTGTAAGCTCATGCTTTGCGAATACATTGGAACGACCATCCACTAGACGATGTAATTCACACAAAATTGGTGGCGGAAATGAGAAAGTGCAGTATGTACGATACAGATAAGTCGTCGGCCTTCCGAATTCTGCTCTGAAACGCATGGTAAGTCCTCTATGCGCAGTCACAACCAAGAAAGGGTGAATCAAAGCACCTTTTAGGACCGTTACAAACAACCTGATAGAGCCTCCCAAATGTGAACACTCTTCCTGGTTGTTGTAATCAGTAGAAGATAGAATCGAAGTAAGCAGAGTGCGGCTAATAAATGAAACGTTACAGCCACCTTGAGACTTCACTCGCCTACGTGCGGTGTGATGTGTGAAACAGTTCCAAAACTCAGCTGCACATTGTACCTAGGCCACCAAAATTTTGCATGATGCATGTCGTTCGATTGTTCGTCTGCATACCATGTGACTGTATGGCACAACGGCGAACCACACACCGCGGTTTACGCGCTCGTCGACGGCTGTTCCCCATCCTTCCCAACCAACTTGCGTAACGGCATCACATGTATCGCCGAAAGGATTAGGTGTGTTTTCTGTCGAATAAAACATTTGGACTCTGCTATCAACGGCACCTTGTATGTTGCGTCCGGTAAGCCTCTACCAAGAAAAACTGGCTTAGTGCGCCAAACATTACACAATGAACGTATTGGAGTATTCTTTTCTCACAGGTGTATATTTGTACTACTGGGAATTGTTATTCTTATATACTTAACACATATTTAGCCTGAATGCGATTCATTATCCACTCGACTGTGACGCTTCGGTCAGCAAAATTGGCGTACCATTCGCAGACTTATAAAAGCGCGGCAATTGATCGTGGTTTTCTCAGTTGGAAGCCACCTTCGCGCTATGGTGTGTTGGTTCAGAACTAACCTGTTTTAACTGCGTATTTGCGGCACGGCCAACTCTTGTGACTGGCGATCTGGACGACAATCTGGAGCAAAATGGAGCCACGAAACCTCACGAGCAATCGAAACTAGTTGTAATTATGCGCACTGGTCTGTCCAACCGACAGGGTGTTTCCTGGCTTCCTAATGAGACTGAGCTCGGTGACCGAAAACCATATCTGTTTCTTAGCTACATGCAAGATTATCGGTCACGACTCGTGCACAGAAGGCTATACCTGAAGAGGCGGGCCTCCATTGTTTGTCCCGGGATATACGGATTATCTTTAGTGCAAACCCGCTGGAAACTTCTCATTATTGACTGACATCGACGACCGGTCTAGAAAAACACACAACATCACTTTTCCTCAACCCGTTCCACGCATGCATAACGTGATTTCTACCTCGAGTGCTAAAGTTGCCAACCAAACAATGACTACTTATAAACGCATGCACCTCATCACCCTCCACCGAACGCAAATACCGGCCACTGCTGGTATTGCTAACAACTAGGCAAGGACACCGGATGATGCCTACAACCTTGCACTTATAGTTCAGTCAGCAAACGGGGAAGCCAAATCCTCATGGCTCCCAACGTAGTTCACCTGCTCGGTCTTCCGCCCCTTCTAGAAGAGCACAATTCGAGGAACCACTATTTTATCGACACAGGAACCGAGGTCGGCGTAATCCCACCTGAGGTCCGCAATCTGAACAGGTCGATCATCTCCAAAATTCGCGCAGCCGGCAGAAGAAATATTAATGTGTTTAGCCGGCGATCTTGTACACTTGATTTCATTCTCCGCGAAACTTTCCGCTGGGCCCCAGATATTCCTGGCATTCAGGGGATGAAAATCGGTATTCATCTCCTGCAACACTTCGACCTACTAGACCCAAGACTACACCGTCTAGTCGACCAAACGAAAAAACGTGTCCTTGCCAGAATTTTGACCGATAAATTGACAATCAGCCTTATGTATTCAATTTCTCAGTAAGTAAAATCCTTTAAGCTTCTAGTCGACAAGCAGTTTGCATCTCTGTCGACCGCCACTGGTTCCAAGAGGCACTCTGTAACCACAAATGACTCGCCCTTGTTCATCAAATTTCTGAGGTTGATAGAGGGCGAGCTGAGAATGTCTCGCGCTACTTAAAGTACATAAATGAACTTATACTCGTCAGCTTACCCAGTAGCCCTTGGACTTCACCACCCACCATTTTGCCTGAAGCGTCGAGAGATTAGCGCCCATGTGAAGGTTATCGTTCGCTCAACAACGCCGTGATGCCGGACGCGTGCTTCATGCCGCCTATGCAAAACAATGCGGCTAGTCTTTCAGACACTAGTGTATTGTTGAAAATCCACCAACCACCAAATCCTGGATGCGAACAAGGACGTCGCCAAAATAGTTTTATCACGTCATTCGGCTTCTTCGTATATCTTCACACGCCATTTATTTTAAGAAATGTCTCGCAAGCTTTCCGATGCTTTGTCAACGAAGTCACACGGGGTCTGAGTTTTTGCACCCTTGCGTTGACGGCACAGTAATAATAAGCGCTTCGGAAGAAGAATATGGAATCAATTTTCGACGGCTCTTCGACAGATTAACAAACGTCGGCATAAAAATTAGTGGACGTACCAACGCCCTCAGTCACCTGACAGTAGAGTTCTCGGGACACCATTTTGGTCAGCACGCAATTCGGCCGCTGGCCAATACTGTTGGAGTAATCCGCGGTTGTCTTCGCCCTACGGCCCTCGCTGCCATCCGTTGATTCAACAGGGTGGTAAATTATTGCAGACGGTTTATTTCACAACGCGATAGGTTCGTACAACCTTCAACCCGTTTGCTCGGTGACCTTGTCATCAGGGACGTTGGGTTATCCGTCACAGCCATCTATCCGTTCGACCGTATTAAGGGTGAATTAGCGAGCGCTGTCATTCCAATACGGCCTCCGAAATTAGTGTATCTGTTGACACCGCAGATATTGCAGTCGGTGTCGTTTCTCGGAGATAAGTCTATCGAACCTGGAAGTCGCTTACTTTCCTTCCTAAAAGTCAACTTTTAGCTGAGGCAGGGTGCACCACTTTCGGCTGTGAACTGTTAGCAATTTACTTGACCGTCTGTCAATTCTGACATGTCCTGGAAGAAAACCAATCTGTGATTTTTACCAGCCACAAACCGTCAGATTTTGCTTTCATCAGTAGATCCCGGAAACATCTGCCTCGCAAACTTCAGCATCTGGACCTCTTGTCTCCAATTAAGCAGGAATCCTATTCGTTATCGTGAAATAAAAATATTTCGCAACACATTCCCCTTTTTTTACCTTGGTTCTGAGTGCAGAAATTGGAATGGAAGAAACGTGTTGACCGGCAATTAAAAACGAGCTTAACGCACGTTATTTTCGAAATTCAGTATCGTAACGCGGCGTACTGCCGTGCTGTTGAGACGGTCTTGGTAACTTATCGTGCATATATTGTCTATGCCCTACCGGACCTTTTGCTCACGCTCCTTTCTGTTGTTATTTTACAGGTTTGCCGGTGGAGCTCACACCTCTGGAAACCGCTGTCCCCGGTGCCTCCACGTTGAACAAAGTTGGCTTACTGGCTATCAGAAAGCCCGGTCGTTGTTTTGATAGTTTCGTGTGACGACGGTTTTCTGTTGATATGTAGATGCGGAAACAATGTAGATATATACGATAGCTTAGAAATTTCACTTCATGTCGGTTACTGAAGGCATCATTTTATTAATGGGGCACAGATAACATTGCAGCTGTCGGGACGATTTTTGAGAATCGTACATTTCATACTTTCTCACAGTTCCAGGAGTGCATGCGGAGGTTTATTGAAGATGTGGGAGTTATTTATGTTCGTGGACGAGCCGTAAGTCGGGAATAGTTTTGAGTTAAAACAGGGCAAAGTGACATGGTTCATTATCTCTGCATGAATTATAAAAAGCGTGAGAGTGTACGCAGTGGTGTGAGGTGTCCAGCGGATTAATCTCGATCAGATTTGGGAAAATGGTCCACGCAACACTTGCTGTAAGTCACAATTCCATGTGGTCTGAAGAGGTGCCTGTCTCGTTGTAGACTTTTTCGCGTTAGAGCACAACCACACATTTAGTTGCCTGATACATGAGTCTTATTCTACAAACCGCAGACCCACCGCCAGTGAAATGAACGACTCTAGAATTCCGTTCAAATATACCGCACCAAGTTTCATCAGTAAGCCTGTGGGATGGTTAGCGAACGCCCTGACATGGGAAACGTTCGAAGTCGAAGCCTGCAATATTTAGTGAGCGTATTAATGATTACAAACCAAAAAATAAAATACTCCGGGAAGCTGTCTCAGCGATTAATGTGATGGGCACCGTGCTTATTGTCCCGGATGAAGGTATTGAAACGTTCGCTAACGATTCAAGTACACACCGACTTACGCGTTATCTCTTGATCCGATAAACGCTTCTCAATATTCAACGACAGAGGTAATCTATCCTCAAGACGTTCAACGAGAAGGCCCTGGTAATAACTAGATTTATTACGATACTAATTAAATCAATATAGAATAAAAATCAGCCCCACATCTCAAATGTGAAAATCTTCAAAACCCAAACAAAGAAAGTGTCTGTACAACAGGTCGACAACCAGGCACCGATCAGCAATGGTGGACGATAAAAAGGGTCAAGCCCACTGAAACAAATGGTCACTGGTTGGGTCAGAGCAAAACCTCTGTTCTTGCATCGAGAAACGGCGGAAATCACAAGTTACTCAAGAAAAAGTACAGGAGAAATATGTCCAACATCGGCATCTAGAAGTTTACGGAGCCCGGACTAAGTAGGGGTGAGGGAACCGGCAAAGTAAACGGGGTAAGAACAAAGATGAATAGTGTAGTTCATTCAGGGAGGACAGCAAAGCGCAGGGTCACATTTCTGCACCAATCAAAGCTCAGGAATTTCAAAACAACGCAAAGGATCATAACAAAATCAACAGACGGCATCAATTACACTCATACCTGCCTCGCACAGCAAAGACGGAGGCTGTTGAACGCGGGTGTCACGCACGAGACCAGCAGGCACGGGCTTACCACAAAACATTTCCTTACACTCCTGAAATTTAGGTCTTATCATTTTCAAGTTAAGGACAACATGGAACACGTCCGTGGACAACGTAGCGCTTGCACAACATGCCGGGCGCGAATCCACATAACACGAAGCGATTTATCTCTCGATAGAATTGGAGAGATTGACTTCATTCATAGATGTATACACACAGATCTCATGATTCAATGACGGTTCGCTCGTCGGAGGGGAATTCAAGTTTTCTCGAATGATCCAACGCAAACCTTAAAAATAGGAAGGTCCCCCACTTCGACGAGGCAGTATCCCATTATATTCGACCATCGATTCTCTAACCGAATTTTGACTTCAAAATTCCAGCAATTCTATTAACTGTTGTGTTTTTGAACTTTTGCAGACTGCATACTCATGCTTTTGAAATATTAAAACAAAACATCTCTAGCAACGAAACTAAACGACTTTAGGGACCGAAACAAGCCATAAAATTCAAACTCCGGTTGTCTGAAAATCACGGTCACGTCAAAGGTCACACAGATACCTTGAAACTTCCAGCAGGATTGTGCCAATTAAAGTTAGATGCACTTCATGTTCATGGCGACGATCATGCCGCGGCTGATCCTTCGTTGCAGGTACCACCCTAGTAAATCACGGCTGAATCAGCTTGAACGACATGGTCGACGTACAACGCTTGGAAACTGATTTCCACGCCATTTGCCAGGAGCCATATCTACTTCTCACGGATACGTCTGTACTTGTATCTGCAGGCACGATACTTCATTATATCTCTTTTCGACATCGGCATCTATTCGTTCTTATTCTTTTCCAACGAGGTGTGTCCAACTCACCGCACAAAGTCGCTCATCCTGATATCCCGGCCACAACCGAGGTAACTTCTTATAGATACGTTTGTCCCGCTAAGCAGAAGGACGTCAAAAGTGAATATGTGCTCCGCTAATAGGTCTATACCACACTTTTTTCTCTTGCTCGTTACAGGCGCACAACGAAGCATTTGGTCCCTTGTCGCCATCTAACGGTGTCTTATCTTTCAACGACGATCGATCGATTCATCTAAGGATTCCAGCCACTCCAATATTCAACGTTGCTACAGAAACAACCTCGCGTCTTCCAATTGAACGTTCATTTTCATCGAATAGCTGTACCGCTGCTGTGACAGCTGACCATGGTCTGCAATTTGAAAACGGTCGTTTCGCGGAAAACTTGAGATAACTTAGCATGTTACGGATTCCACACTGCGCCTTACCAACCAGTTGCAAATGGAGTGGATGAACGCTTTAATCGACAGCTGAGAGCTGCCCTGAGTGTGGTCGACTGCATCTGTTGGACAGAGGCCCTACCACTGGTGCTACTGGATGTTCGTGTGACCTTCATTGTCGGCCCTTAGACTCCCAGCGCCGAACTTCATCAAGGCCAACTGATACGTTTGCCTTGGGATTATTTCTTCACCGTCACGGACCTCCTCAGATACCACGCCTCATTGTCAAACAGCCCGCCGTCCAGATGTCTTGTACATCGTCGAATGAAACCCGGTAGCAAGCGCAAAATGTTCACATCCCGCACGTCCACATTAATTCGGGCACGTCTTTGTACGCATGAATTGGCGGCGACCTCTCCCTTAACGTTCGAGTTGCTTCATAGGAAGTGGTATGTGTATATCGTGGAACTCTTGAGAAAACGAAAAACCGCCTCCGTCAATCGCCCAGGACCAACTACTGTGACTTCCCTGGCACATTCCCTAAGCCCGGTTCTCTCTCGTTCGTCACCCAACCTGTTATCACTGATACTACGATCAGTAGCCCGGATGAGCCTGTTCTGGGAGTCCTGACAACTATACTCTCGCCGTCGACCACTCCCTGTTGCGGACTTAGGGTGCATTGGCCGAAGCGTTTTGTAGGTCGGAAGGATTACATTCATCGGCGCAATTTCGAAGGTTTTGAAACAAAATATATAGGTGCGATCAATCATTTTATTTGTTAAAATCTTCATTATTTTTACGTAATTTGATTGAGTACGTCACATATCACTATATTGATAGTCGGTCGGTTTTATTTCATTTTCCGTCATATGTTCTGTCCGACTCCGGCATGACGCGTGTGGCACCACCGGTGGCAATCGTCCTCGTTTCTGTATTTGATATTGCTCAAAAACATTCCGTGGATATCTTTGTAGAACATTCCATTTGTATGAACGTTTCTTCATTCTCAACGGAGAATATTTAGATGGGAGCTCGGTAAGAAATGCGAGCGTCAGCGCTGCTTCACCTGAAGCAACCTCGAATTTTTGCACCAGTCACAGGGTGATCGGACCTCAGCGCGTGTACAGTCAACCAGGTTAGGCCAGCAGCGGTTGTCACAGTACAAATCTACGGAGAGCCCAGAAACGATCTAAAGTCTCCAGTGGCCACCATGCAGTGTGGTGTGTAAAGCAGTTCCATAACTCAGCCGCACGTTGAGTCTAGACCACTAAAAAGTTCGCATGATGCATGTTGTCCGTTTGTTTGTCCGCATACCACGTGACTGTATGGCACGACGACAAACCACACACACCGCGATTCAAACACTTGCCGACGGCTATTCTCCGGCCTTCTCCACCAACTTGGGTAACGGCGTCACATATATCGCCGAAAGGGCTGTGTGTATTTTCTGCCGAATGAAACATTTGGACTCTGCTATCACCACCTAGAAAACAGATTCACAATGTCGTCCCATAAAATGTGGGACGAAGAATATGAATGCAATGCGTCGTATTCCCAAGTAAAACAAATGTGAAAGAGATAGGATTGCAGAAGGCAACAGATGCTGGAGCGGCTTCTCACGTTGGTTGAGTTATGAATGTTGTTTGTCGCGCATATTCCATCACCACGCGACCCATCCTCACCTGTTTCCTTTCCGTTGGTCCTGCGTCTTCTTACATTTGCATTATTTTGGCGTTTGTTGCAAAGACCGTCACAATAATCCAAATTACGCGCGCGACAAATCACTTCTCCCCTGAAAGTCTTTCTTGACGTGTCACCAAATATTGACACCGTACACTTGCGAAACTTGTTCTAAATTATGTTCTCATCCGCAGTTCTCATTACTGATCCTTTGTTTATGTGCACCTCAGCTTCATTAACACCTGATCATACCGCCACTACGTGCCTGCTGCACTCGACCGTATTTATGCGAACCGTAAATCACGGAACTTGCGTATTTGATAGATTCAGCCTCAACGTGGACTGTGTGTTAGTGAAGATAACTGGGGTTCTGCGGAGCTCAGGAATGACCGTCAAGAATAAATTGTGTCGCGGTTTGTTACCTACAAGACATTCGTTTGCACTTACCGTAATAGCTGACTCGGGAGGGCTATTTTAACATCCGGTCACTTGTATAGTCATGGAAGAATTCCCACAGCTAATTGTGCTGTGGGAACTACATACAGCGTCATTTAGGGTTGACTTATCATTAAAGTACTATCAGGCTAGTACACGAGTGATTGTGAGTAGTAAGTCTGCTGCGGAAAAGTATATGGTGTCTACAACAGGCGATAATTCCGAGTGTCGCTTTACGTTGTACAGTTTCGACGATTTTATTTAACCCACTTTTGTCTCAGCCAAGCTGTTGATTTGCAGCGTTCGTCCTGGAACCGAACATGCAACTCGCCCCCTGTCTTGCCAGTTTGATGCGCTCTTTCTGTGACATCAGCTTTTCTTTCTCTGAAACAACACACCTGTCGAGCAAATTCAGTCTTGGCTTATATTGTGGTACGTTCCTCGTTAATAAGGACTGGCTGGGTAATGTTCCGCTAGACTTCCTTGACAAGCACGATGTCTTCAGTGGGAAGTCAATATGTTGCAGCGAACAGCTCCGGTTCCTGGAGTGTATGGACGTGCAAAACACATTTTGAGTGACATCTCACTGAGTCGGAATGAATCGGAGCAGAAGGCGTTGTTAATGCGACCTTACTCATTTTCCACCAAGTTCACAGTACTGTTATTTTTACATGACAGTAATGCGGTGTTCCGCGAGGTACCCGGGTCTTTTTGAGTAATGGTACCCAGACCACGTTCGTGGGAGACAGATCAAGTCGTGACTCTAATAATGGGATAAGTTCGGTGACTCACTGCGGCATAGAGGACAATTCACTTGTTCAAATCAAATTGCAAGTGATCTCCTGCTGTTTATTTATACAAATCTCTCAGACCAACCTGGGGCATATCGCCATCCTTTGAGATTTGCGTTGATTCTCTGGCATTTATGTCATCCGCATAATTCAGGCATCTGCACCTCGTGGTTAGAGTAACATAACTGGTGAACATCAGGAACAACAAAAATTGAATGACGGGGCCCTGAGGTTCCCTCTTGCTGCCGAAGGTGTTGAAATGTGCTTTCCGTGGGCCCCAACACAGTGCGTTCTTCCCGGGACGTAGTTTCGTAGCCAAGCTGACAGCTGGCCTAAGATGCCACAAGCCTTCAATTTGGTTTACTAGATTCTGTGGTATAGCGTGTCAGAAGCTGTTGCCAAACCTAGTTAGACTACATCCACATCACTGCAAGAAAACCACGGTTTGGATTTGTTTTGCTTGCCATCGGCAAGATGAATTGCTGCGAACGACCCTGCAGAAGCGCGCGATGTTACGTTATAAAAAATGTGCGTCTTCTTGTGTGGCGCGAAACCCAGTCGTTGGCTGACTCCCTAGCACCTTCCGCTAGATTGTATGCGGGGCGACAGGACGATAACTCTGTGTTGACCTTTGTACTCTCCTCAAGAAGACGTATAACGTGGCAGTGCCTCCATTCACTAATGAGTATGTTTTTGTTTAATGAGTGGTTGATTGAGAGAAGCAATGAAGCTGCCGAGGATTCCAAGCGTTCCTTGAGGAGACTATGTTATGCATTGTCTGAACCAGGCGAATTTTGTATCTGTGGACCTGCAACCTCTTAAGGAGAGACGCCCGAGTAAACTCGATTTTTCCAGATAACCTGGCGGTGGCGTGCAAATGTAGTAGTATAAGGCGTGACGACAGATACCATATACATCACCAGCTGTGTCACGAAGGCTTAAACCATACCGTTGTTTCTCGATATTTCCTTCGGGTGACTCCGCCCTGGGTAGACCTAGGTCGATCTTGGATGCCCTGAATAAATACAAGTAGAATGTCACCAGGTCCATTCTCAATCTTACTGCAAAACACCTCTGGTAGGTGTCACGGTCACATCCAATCGCAGCACTTCATTTGTTGCACAACGCCACCTGGCGTTTCAGGTTCTTTGTACTTAAATAGGCTCCCTGCCTTGTACCTGACAACCACGGGCTCTTTGGTATTTTGCATCAGTCAGTGCCTTGAATATTTTGTCTAACAGTCTTCAGACAGATAATCTTCTGAATGGCCCGATGAAAAAAAACATTGTCAGACGACCACTATTAGATTGGGCATTCGAATTGCATACGTAGCGTCCCCACCGAAACTAATACACCTGCATGGCGTAATCGATATTTGATCCTGAGCGCTTTCCCAAACCACACGAATTTGAACAACACTGTGACATTTCCGCCCAACCCCAATGCAGAGACGTGATTTACACCGGCTATTGCCGTGGTTCTGTCTGACAGCATAAAACCTGGGGAAAAATTACTTGCCTGGACGCCATCTCATTGAAGTTTGTATGCGTTCTGCCACGACTGGACATGAGGTGACGTTGAGAAATTTGATGGCCATTGTGTTAGGTTTGCCAGTGGGGGACGGGAGTTCGAAATCAGTATGAGGAAGTTCAACATTCCCAATAATTAAAACATTTGGGCCATTGTTCATTCTGCTAACTTGTACAACTGAAATGAATTTTTCACTCTTCACCGATGTAACATATATAGGACGCTGAATGACACTGGTCGCCTGCGTTGCGTAACTGTCGGTTCCAGAAAAGCAGGCGTAATTTGTTGGTTCCGTGTGGGAAAAATCTCTCACGTCCTGGTGATGGGACGCTAATGTAGCTATGTCTTCACCCCAGCATTCCGACCCGTTTCCAGGTCACGGTGGAGGAGGCCAAGTTTGCGCAGAGAAAGGTCGTTGCCTCTGCTTTCACGCGACGCTTGCAGCCAAATTGATAGAATATTCCTCACGGAATCTGCATAATAGCCATAAGTTGTTTCAGAAACTTCGTGTTAACATATAAAAAACCCCAAATGTTTTCTCTCAGTAAACCGGAAGGGTGGTTGCGAAATGGGTGTCGCAGCCAATTTCAAAATTATTTTGATTGAGACACCTACGACACCGGTTACAGTTTGTTCCTTGTTTAACTGCTGCAGATCCCACTGGCTCTGGTGCCCAACACAATGATCCCACTATAAGATGCTTCACTGAATTTATTTCCTTGATGGCCCCTCTCTGTTACCGTGGTCAGTTCACGTGGAGTCTCATGTCATTTAGTGATAATAATAATATATTTCTCAGCGCATATGTGAGAAGCACGC
>QNGE01006981.1:0-26609 GCA_008508345.1 Paragonimus westermani
GATTTTGGAAGCTGCAGCGAGCTTTATTTTGTAACCCCTGGTTGTGCTTTTTATCCAAGCCAGATAACTCAGCTAGCAAAACGTCTGTTGAGGAATAAAAACACGTGTGAGTTTGTTGTATTCGTTTGGCTGAGTCGTTTGTGAGATACTGACAGGCAGGGAAAGAGTTAGCGAAGTTGTGTTAAAAGCCGTGTTATTCTTAATTAACACCCACCCCCAGTTGCTTCCACACGAGATGGACACAGCAGTGTCTAAAATTCGAGTCTATATATAGAGGTTTCTAGGAACAATGATTGCATTTCAAGAATTTGGGAAAAACTAAGGGTAAGGTTTTTCCTATGTCGGTTAGTGATCCGGCTTCCCTGTATGAAATCAATCTCATATTTTGAAGGTGAAAAGTATTGTTTCAAGACCGGGGAGTTCCCACATTCCTCGCCGTCGGCATTTCACTTGAGAATGGAGGGGTTCACATAATTGGATAGAATCATCTTGTAAGCTTAGAATATCGTCGTTGAGATACCACCTGGAACAGAGAAGTAACGGATGATGTTTACTTTCCTGTGTCATGTGATGTGTCGAGACGAATCCGGGTTTGCGCTGAAAGACAGAGTACGCGGTGCTTTCGAACGTTCTGATTTGCTCTTTGGTTCACAGACATTACCTTTTTAAGACAAAAATACAAACTTACTTGCTGCGGTTTAGTTCCTTTTTCTTTAGCAGTTAGCCAAACAAATGGGATGATTACATCACCAGCGCACAAGTACAACAGTACGTATTTCGGAGTGTTCGGGATGTGAGTATAGTTTGTCATATAGTCAAGCTGGTCACCTTGTGATGCTTGGGCCTTGTACTTTACCTAACAGCCGGACGATTACAGCACTGAACACTTTAAGTTGAAAGTGACAACAATTAGGAGTAGTCACGTGATAATCAAGTAGCGACATGAACACAGAACGCGATAACACTGGTTATTGCTGTAAATGAAGTGCACGGGTGGCGCCAACTCGTCTGGGGACCTCATGGTTAATCGAATCGCTGTTTAAACACGCTTTCTGAGATGGTAGTATGCCTCATTCACTGATATGTCTGCGTCTAAAACAGTCTTGGCTGTTCTGCTTAGCTCCATTTCTGCATTTACCCTGATCTTTTTGATCACTTCCTTCAATCAGCTTTTTTTACTTGAGCTTTTCCGTTGCTGAAGTAATGTAAACTCAGGTATTCTGGCTGAGTTAATACATACGTATTCGACTTTCATTCATCGGGTTCTTTATCGCTCCCTTTTATCATCTTTGGGACTCCACATTTCCTACTTAAGACAGTGGGTTGGGTTCACAGTTTTCTACAACCTGTTACTTACTGTTCACTGACAAACAATTTTAACCGTGGATGTATACATGCCGGTACGTAAACCTCATGATTGTGCTGAGGAGAGTGTCGATGAAACAGGATAGAAAACACTTAATAGGTGGTTAGTGAAGCTTACAGATAATTCTTTCTACCCACCAAACAACACACTTACACGGTTAATTCCGACCGATTCAATGAAACACCGGAAACGTGAATTAATCTGCTTTTATTAACTTTTAACCTGTTCACTAAGGTCTTCCATTTCTGGAATATTTCACTTTGTTGTTGAGGTGAATCACGGTTCCAGCCACAGTATTTTGTGGTCAGGCTGAAGATCGCTGTGATGTTCATGATGACATTGGCGTGTGACCAATATGTATTTAGCGAGAGATAGCTGGGAAATTTGCATCAACACGTGATGCATAAGTTTGATGCTTTATCCTAATGTTGATGCAATCGTCGGATCAACCAAAAGTACGTATATATATTGGTAAAAACTTCGGTAATTATGTGTTGTATGAGATCAACCGTAAATCACACGTTCTGGCGGCGTCTATCATTTAACTGCATTGTGCAGAAATAACCAAATTTCCTCTTCGGTTGATGCATTACACCACAAACATTAAGTTTAGATAATCCTGAACATTGTGCTTCCCAACTGTGATAACTTTGCTTGTTGCTCTGTTTCGATGAACTGTATTCGATTCCCACTATCATGCAAAACAGCTGGCTGTGAGTAGAAAATGTTGATCTGTTAAATGCTGTCTGATCAAAACTCGTCTAACACAAATCTGTCCAGCTTTCGTCGCTTCTGCTACGAATATCTAGAAATTGAGCGCAACCTGCAACTTGACATGACAGCTAGTCGTACGTTTTACGGCATCGTCGATCGTTTGTAGAGACTGATTTAACAGAAAGATATTATCCATTCAAGGTTCAGACGTTTCCATCACCGACATTCCCCAGAAGCCTGTAGGTCACATCTTATCAAGTTGATCCAAACATGACATTTGTTATTTTAATGCATCACACGAATTTCCGCTTTTTTGAATTTTTATGGCGTGATTAGCGGGAACTCAAAAATAGTATGTATACAAGATCCGATTCAATTGAATGGAAGTGGTGTCTTACTTCCTAATGAGTTAATTTTATCCCCCAGTTAAACACATTGGTTTTGTACGTAAACCCCGAGTTAGTGTTGTGTGCTGTTGGACAGTCAGCATAGAACCCCAACATCTATTGAATTCTGTCTTTATTCCATGATTCCCAAGCCCGTCCTTTCTCTGAAATATGGGGACATCCCGAAGTTCAGCGGTAATGTGTAACTGTAGTAAATTTTCCACACTGCCCCATTCCTTCAGTATTTTATATTAGTTGATCCGTTCATTCTTTCACCAGGGTCATGTGACAGTCAAGTGTCAGTGTCGACCGATGGTGTACAACCACTGATGACAACGAATTTTATTTCATACATATACGTATTTATATCATTCACTACATAGTTGTGATGTCATTCTGTGGTTCCGCATCGGTTAAGAGTTGGAAGAAGTCAATCAGGACATACTCCTTCTCAGAGCTATTATGCGGTTAAGCCATGGACATATCAAGTTGAAATTATAAAGAAGCTTGACTTGTGGGTTGTCTAAAACTAGTACGAAACATTCTAAACATGTACTTATGGTGTAAGAAGAAGCTTTATATGGTGATGCCACTGTGCTGTAAACACCTGCTTTTCATGATGATTGACAGACCGACGAAGGCATCAAAAGTGCTTGTTGCTGTTCGATTGGGTAAGAACCTGGCGATGTGAAACATCGAATATTGCTGAGATTGGAGAACTGGTCTGTGCTAATCCAACTTACGACCTTGTTTGTAGCAACACAGTATGGAACACGTGATTGTCCGACTTCACTGCAGACATCGCACAGAATCCTGATTTGGATGAGCAGCTGTTTGTTAAGTTACACCAACAAATAGCCTTTTATATAAAACATATTCACCGTTTCATGGCGGATACTTGTCTGTTGACAGTTTCGGTCAGTAATTACTGAAACCGGTTCGCAATGTCATCTCTTCAACACAATATGAAAAAAGCACCTGCTGATAACAGTAGCTTGTGTTTATGGGCTCAAAGACTGTGTACGTGACAGGTATTGAGAAGATCAAATCGTTATTTAAAAATGACTGGACGCGTCTGCCGGAAATGTGCATAACGTCGTTTGTTTAGTCTCTACTGATTCATCCGGTGTAATTTAACAAGAAAATTTATTTTGCCTTTCATGTTTTTTAGGACGATGCTAGGTCCAATTTTCTGTTGTTAATGCAGTGAGTCCACTCTACTTATCAAGCACCTCAAAAACCGCCCTGTGTTTGAAGATAAGCTGTTAAAAAGCCTATCATCTACCATTTCTGTTGACAATGTTTCTTTGATACACGAACAGGAAGTCCAAGGAGACCGTCGGTTGTTGGCTTCCAACTCAGATGACCGGAGTAATTTGGATCCGAAAACGAGCACCATTAAAACCAAACCACTACAAGGAGCAAATACCATGTTTTACGTGGGCACTGAAGACGGTGATCTGGTCTATGTGGACTGGATGCCTCAGAAAGATCAAGACACTGGAAAAATGCAAACTCCAAAACCAGATTTTTACGCCACCCAACACGACGGTCCAATTTCTTATTTGGCGCGGTCACCGTTCGAACCATCAGTGCTTTTAGTGGTAGGAGGTTGGACCTGGTCAATATGGAAAGAAGGTGTGCACAGTGGTCCAATTATTGAATCTGGACATGCTCAAAAACCACTCACGGGTAAGTATAGAACGGCCGGCGGCATTGGTTTGCTGTATGAATTCACTTCATACTGTTTACATTATTCTACCCCCTTCATCATCAATATTGCTCTGGACAGACATGTAGTGGTAGCTAAAACGGGTTGCTTTGAAAATCTTCCAACTAATCAAACAAGTCGCGCGGATAACCTGACTAAAATTATGCGTGGACGTGAAGAAAATGAACCAAACTGAATCTTCAGCCATAGTCACAACACAATCCATGGGAAGGGGAAATTTATTTAGGACCTCTGTAACCGTCACTCATTACGCAGAACGATCTCAGAGTTTCTCATTTTCCCTTAGGAGTTGTGATTGCTTTCACACTGACCATATATTTACCACTAATGGGTGTATGAAAAGAAATCGTACAGTAGTGTGTAACATCAGTGGTCGTCAGTACAGTAGAACTCTCATGCAACCGAAAAGAAAATAACTACACCCGCAGTTTGCAAATGAAATAAGGAGAAGGATTCTAAAAGAGTGTTCGTTAGTAGTGTATATTAACAGTTCTTCCCACCTTTAAAAGAACAGATAGACATTATAAGACAATTTCTGTCAAATTTAGCGTGCTCAAGTGTTTCATAAAAATGTGACAGCTGATAGACAGGAAACGTCATGTGCGAGGAGAACGGGCAGATTTCCTGCGTGGTCTCGAGTGTGTATATCGAGTTAGTATCCTGTGACATGTAGTGAAGCATTATCAATCCTTCCTTCATCCAACAGTCGTCACAATTTTGCAATTGAAAGTAGCTTTTGACTAGGCCGCCAAACATGCTGAAACTGCCTCCACCGCAGGGATCCCAATGTTAGATATGTCCATTCGGCGAGGTTCTACGCTGACCTCAATTGCGGTTGTAGACAACCATCCTGAGCTCTCTCTACTTTAGTTAATGTTTGACACGGGTGTCCACTCATCCTTACTCTCTTTAACCATGCTGTGGATGACAGTATGAAAGGGCACACGGAAGTTCCCAGACTGGAATTTGTTTATTTTCAAGTGTGTCTGATATTAGTCCACTTAGTTCTTTTGCAGGCAACATGCAGATAATGCTTAACCGACGGTAAGATAGGGCATGCACCTTCTAAATTCAAAGTGTAAAGTGACGTGTCAAAGCTGGATTGACGTTGAAGTTGTTGCTACTGGCCGGCGGTTGTGAATGGTGATCACATTATAGTGAACTGATCTCATACGATTACAAAGTCCGTGATGGAATATATGTGAGGATGATGAACGCATGCAAGTCATTCACAGGTCCTTGTCGTTTGTGGCGTAGCAGAGACATTCGACTGGTAAACAGATGAAGGGTTTGCGACTAGCGTGTACGCGCAGCTTTATTCTGTGGATTGCAGATTTGGTGCATTCTGGAAAAAGTTGTATAGAGAATTTTCCATGCCACCTAACCTTTTCCAAATATATTGACTGTAACGGCAATGTGAAATTCAGTCGGCTCGTAATTCAGATGTACGCGAGTCAGTGGTGGAGATAACGAAGGTGCACAATCCACCACGGTTGATTAATGAACTCCGTACCCAGACGGGACGTCTGTCGCATCACTGGTCGTTCTGCACAGCTTCTGAATATAGTAAGAAAATGCGGTTGGCCAATGACGTGACCATAAATTGCAGAGATCTTGGTCACCCCGCTAAACAAGGTTGACCAGTATTGCCGCACAGGTTGGGAAGTTTTAAGCGTCCCAAATGCCATTTGGAAACGTTCATGGCCACAAAAGTATGTTGCAGTCTTCGGCAGTTTCAGTTCCGTTTGACTATTGGCTATCTCTTAGTTTTGACTGGTTTCCAGCAATCCGCCAGTCGTTTCCTCCTATTGTTTGCCAAGACATATCATATTTCCGCTGGAACCTCAAAAACACCCACCAAACCGCAGCCGAACTCCTTCTTAACATTTCGTGGTTCCATTGCTTCCGTTTTTCACTGTGCGGAAATCTTCCAACAACTATCCTGTCTGACACAATCAACCCCCTTGTGCCCATTTTTATGGACTCACTTCTGTTTTTCACTGGATTCAGATAAAAACTCACCTGGTCTTGCAGCTCTTTCGTTTTACCTTACTCGACTCAAATTCTGCACAAACCCAGCCATTTTTATTCTTGAAGTAAATATAGAATCGAATAAATTAATCATTTTATTCCATGGCGTGCCCTAACTCTTCCATGAGGTTCGGGAGGAGCGCTGTTGTTGTGGAACTTAATGTCACTAATTTGGTGACCTTGTGTTTGCAGAAAATGTAAGTTCATATAGAATTGAAAAATCACCAGTTAGCTTGAACAAAACTTATTAACCACCTACAGTCGTGTAGGTTTTGTCTTCCGTCCCCTCACGATTGTAATTGTCTGGTGTTGTAGTATGCCGTGGACTAATATCAGAATAGGCGGCATCCATATTATACCCCGGTATGGCTAACAGGTGAAGTTGCTGAGGGCGATAAGAAATTCAATGTCCACTTTTTGCATTCAACATATCTTTACCCGCATATTACAAACAAAAAGTAAGTCTATAGAAAGGAACTAAAACAAAAGCTGAAAAAAGCCCTCTTGTGATTTTTTCCCCTTCCTAAATGTCTTTCCTGAAATCACAGACAACTCATTCATATGGAAAATCTCCTGAGTAAACTCACAGCACTGCAATCTGGACAAATTATTTCTGTACTATGGCATACATGAAGGACACCAAACAGATTTTCAGCACAGTATCCAACTCCAGCAGAACAAACTTTGGTGTTCTAGGGATATGCGAATTGGTGCTGCAGAACTAGTTAAAACCAGACTTTACGTAAGATATGTAGTGCTTCTCAAAAGTTTTCTAAAACCACGTGTCCCAGTATAGCTACATTATTTACGATGGTTCTCACTAATGTGCATCTTTTAGAATTTCGTAGGTTTTCCAGTTTTGACACCTTTAGGAAAACCAACAAAAATCGAGATTTTTCAAAGTAGCACAAAACTTTCATGAGTTTTAATCTGTTCGAGTTTTATAGGAAAGTTCTATCGTTCAACCGGTTGGCTAATCAAAATTCCTCGAGCTCATGGCTTCTTTTACTATGCAGATCTTCATATAATTTACTCGCCTCAATCTATCTGCACTGTCTTAAATATATATATACACCAGATTATTGCTAGCACCAGTAGAAAGGACAAAAAGTCAGTCGATATGTTTAAATATAACAAGAGCTATGTTGGATTTGATAAGTTGGACAAAGTCACCACACCTTACAAGTGTGTAAGAAAGATAAAATATCATTCCTTAACGCTCCTGTGGAACATGTTCTGTGTTTTGGTGTACCATCTTGGAATAAAAAGACCAAAGAGAACACTAAATGTTGGCAATAGGATGCTACTCCTTCAACAGCTGAAGAATGGTAATGTCTTGCCCAACATCGCCAAAAATGAAGACTTTTGCAGATATCATCTTTCCATAATTTCCGTCACATCTTATTCTACATCGGAGAGTAAACTCGTTAGATATACAGCTGCCACAATCGTTACCCCAGTTTACATGGATCTGTTACTACTCACTGATACTTCTGTTGAAATACGCGCATTAGAAAATTGCACACCGATGGAGTATTCTAAAACAGGTCAGTCATTTGCGTTGAAAACAAACTTGACATTTATTAAGAATTAGAGGAAGTATTGCTGTACTCATGTGTTGAGTAATATGGCAGAAAGGTGAGCAGTTTGTCTGAACTTTCTCACCGAAAGAGGATCATATATGTGTTATTAATACTTTTTATACCTCTTCTGAATAGTTGCTTTGATCGATCGACGGAATAATGCGAGGTAGCAGTGTAGTATAAAGAAATGCGTTGGTTGTTGCTAATTCTACTTTAAACAAGGTTCATCCGCAATAATGTGGTTCACCTCTGATCTCTGACAATATGATCATTACTATCGATACAGACAGTACCATATAGGTAGTTGATCTTCAGTACAGGTTGTGATATTCACTATTTATGCCCTAACTCAGTCTTTCATACGTCACCCTCTGTAGGTGGCAGCTGGTCTCCAACACGACCGTCCGTTTTCTTTATTAGCCGTGCCGATGGTGGTCTGGAAGTGTGGGATTTGTTGGACAAGACTCACGAACCTGTCATGTTTCAGTCAGTGTCTGCCAACGCGCTGACAAAAATTTCGCTTTGTAACTTTTCACGCAGACAAATCATTGCTATTGGTGATATACAAGGCGCTTTGCAGTTGTTTGTGGTGAGTTTTCTTGTCTGATTTTTTTGAAAATTGCTTTCCGGTTTAGTTCACTAGAGTGCAATCGGTCATATTTGCCTCATTGGATTGACTACAGTACGTCACAGTAGACTAAAGCGTGGGTGACAGTGTATTTCCGTTGACCTACGCTGAAACCTGGTCATGTTTGATAATCAAATATTAGACGCGGGTGTACCAACCGCAGGCATCACAAAAAAATTAGCAAACACAGGTGATCTCCTTGACTGCCCGTCAGGTTAAGTTCTGTACAATAAATATAAGTAAATAGTTCGTGGGTCCAATTGGGGAACATTACGTAGATATCTCTTCAACTGTCCCAATGATACCAGCTAACAAACGGTTGTTTCAGATCGTGATTTGGCCACCTAATAATCTGACGGATTATCACAGCACCAACGACGTTTTGCATGTAACGGTTAGAGTCGGTGGACGAAATGCTGCTAGCTCTGACCAAGAATGATGTTTTAATCCCAGACTAATCTCCAGAGAAATCAAAAGATCATCTTTACTACACCTTGCTATATTTAGTGGCGATGTTAGCGCTTGGAACCGCTTTATTTCCCACATGGCATAAAGTTTACAAGCATTTTCGTATGCTCTGAGATTTCGAACATTGTTGTAGTCCCTTCAAACTGAGCCCGGTAGCTGAGGGCGTTTAGACATGTATTTGACTGACTGGCTTTTCGAATACGGTATTGATTACCTACTAAATGCAAACATCACTACTTGCGACGACTTCCTCACCAACGGTAGGATGCTAAATTGTCTGACAATCATAAATGAATTTCTTTCGGATTGCAGATTGTCTATGCTACACGTCTTCAATAACCTTCCGGTGAGGCCCATTTCACTTAGGTACCGCCAGATTGTTGATATGAAATTATTGCGCACTCGTCCTGTTTCAGAATAATAATTTTGATAAACCTAGTATTGGTCATCTGACCGACCGTAGTAAGTGGTTGGCTACTGAGTAGCTTTCCTGGTTGGTCAGTGAACTGCTACTAAACCAAGCGGTAAAGGTGGGATTCCTCTTGAAGCCTTATTATTGTTATGGTTGATTACGAAGCTGTTATTGCTGTCAATGAGGATAATGATGATGGCGATAAGGATGCGCAAGTCAGTCGCGCCCGACTGAATAACTTACCCGTTCTTCCACAAAGAGCCCGTAAGGACGTTCAACGTTTCCGTTGTGGATTTCTTGGGATATTACTGTGAATAGTAGTTAAATAACTGTTTTACTGAGTTATCCTGTAAAGCCACAAAAAGGATCCTCAAGATCACTGTGACAACCGTTTTCACATTTGTTTGTGACACGCAGCCTGAAGTTGGACGTAGGAAACAGACTACCTGAACTTATTGTTTCTACTGCCATACTAAGTATTTCCTTAGATGTGAGGCAATTTAATTCCAACACCGATCAAACCTCTGGTATCCAAGCCTGTGAAGCAATCTTACCAATAAGCCCACGTAATCCAATGATTGTAACAACTTAGCTATGGGGCATACCAAAAAACATGACAAGTCATAATAAGTTGGCGTTGATCTCTGTACCACTGGTCTTACAGTAGGCATAATGGAGTTATCTTATCTAGCCGCTCCGCCACTTTTGCCAGTGCTTAATACTTAGGTTGTTTGATCTCTCTTACATAAAGCGCAGTAACAATATTGTCAACTCAAATAGATGGTTCTCTCCAGGTTAGGATCAATGGGATCCCTGAAAATTGTTGAGCAGTGTTTTGGTTACTAATACCTTGACTTAACGTGAGCATCAGCTACAGTTGACCACAACACTCATCTTCAAGTATGCCCTTTAGCTGGCTTATTTCAAAAGAATGTGTTAGACTTGTGGTTTACTATTGATGAACCTCTCCCTTAATGCAAATTGTTGCCAGGAAAGCGAGGTGAACAACAGCCGCATTCTCTTGCAACAACCGTGTAGGTCTGTTGGACGACAGTCATAAGTGATAATCCGGACATATCAATTAACTCCACTGTTACTAATGACTAGACTTAAATACTGTTTCTAAGAAGACGTACCTTACCCTTCAACTGTGACAGATGCTTCTGGTTCACTAGTAGCTGCAAGATAAAGAGCAAACTGTTGCCACTGGACAGAATTTTGTTCAGTGAGCCCCAATGGAAAAGAGTTGCCTAAAAGCGAATCGAAACTCGAAAGACAGAATTACCTATGACATGGGTATGAAATCTAGTTAACTCGCATCGTCGACTATCGACTGATAGCTACTTTAAATCAAGAGCTCTGTCAATGAATACGTATTATTTCGACAGTATGAAACAGAACGTAACACCCAAATTGCTTTTATAGTTTAAAGAGCATTGCTGCTGGAGTCAGGAAATTAGAAACCGTTTGGGAACATTTGTTCACCTTCCTACTGGTTTAACACTAATCACTGGATCCTAGCACCTATGTGCGAAGAAATAAGCCAACCAAACGGGTCCGGATGATTGCATACCACTAGAAAAGTCCCATTTTCAACTAACTCGTATTGTATGAAGGGACAAACGTTTTAGTAAAATGTGATTGCTGACCGACCAAAGATTTGTTGGGAAATTCAAAAGCGATCAACGTCCGAAATTTTACAAGCGGTCGTTTTGAACGCTTCGCTCAGGTTTTACTTAATGATATCTGACATTTTCTAAAGCTCTGATGTGCTGAATAGCTCATCGTGTATCATTAATTTGATTGCACTCTCTAACATGTACATAAAAATATGTCTTGATTGTTCAGTATTTCGTCGGGCGTGGAAGCTTTACCATTGGAACACTCCGACCTTACCAATCTCTTTGCTTCTAATATGGTTCAATCGATTACTGGTTCTAAAATAACTCGTGCATATCATGCGTACCCGTCTCCGATGCACTCCACTCCTGCCTGTAAATGTGTAAACTTTTTCCGGTTTAACAAACAACACTTACGGTACATTGTCATCTTTTATGTTTCAATTAATTCAACGTCTCTGTCTGTTCAAAATGTAAAACCTTCTACTCAGTTGGCAATCGCAAACTGGTGATTCCAACCATTCAAGTTTCTTTCTCATAGCATGCTTCTCATTCGTTTACAGCTACAAACCACTGTGGTCAGGCTTACAGCAGAGTTCGTAGAACAAATGTACTTTAGTTAATCGACTGTTCACCGAGCATGACATATGGGTTGCAGACGTTACCCTATCAAAGGAGGCAACAACATTACCCCCCAATAATTTTAATCCAATGTCCGTGTTGATTAAACATTCCCAGGAACACAAACGAATTGCCAGAGGTCATACAGACGGCCTTCTAAGACCATCTGTCCTAAACAATCTCTGCCTGTGTGGGGGTAGACAAGTACAAGCAGCAGCACTATTGGAGTGTTTTCGGTATAAGCAAGTACGGTATGTAGATAAGTGTGTCGATCTTAAGCTTTGTTTCTACTAAATCATCGATCGTCTCATTTCGCACATTTTCACGACGCAGTTTAAGATGGAAGCATTCAGTATATTGTCGTTGTGAAATTTCAGCTCAAAAGGCGAAACAGTAGATAGGAAATTTTACCGGATTCCTGTCTTCTTACTAGAGGACATTGCCAAAACACTGACTGGCTACTTTGTTGTGCAAAAAGNTTCTACTAAATCATCGATCGTCTCATTTCGCACATTTTCACGACGCAGTTTAAGATGGAAGCATTCAGTATATTGTCGTTGTGAAATTTCAGCTCAAAAGGCGAAACAGTAGATAGGAAATTTTACCGGATTCCTGTCTTCTTACTAGAGGACATTGCCAAAACACTGACTGGCTACTTTGTTGTGCAAAAAGTGAACTTGTAATCGACGGTTTTATTGTTCTGAAAGAGGAAGGCCTTCTGACTTTGTCCTTCACTTCTTTCCGTCGGTTGTGATAACTACTTACAGTACTTCGCATTACGTAGTATATGTCTACCACGCGTGTATTTTTTGAGTGGACTGTAACAGATAGTGCACAGCCACACTAAAGGCAATGCTAATTATCTTTGCTACACATAAAAGAAAGCCCGGTAATCAACGTGGAGAAATGACATAGAAACGTTAAGTGAAACCGAACGAAAATTACGGTAATAATTGGAGAACTATGAAAGCTGCCTTGTACAGTTCAAACGAAAAGTGTATAGTCAATAGGCAGAATGATAGACAAGAATTTCATGTTCAGAAGTCAATGAATCAGTCACTGAAACATCAAGGAACTCCGTGATGGGCTTGTCAATATAGTGTCCAGTTATTCAGTGGCGGGAGAGAGAAACTATGAATAAAGTGACAGAAGACGAGGGAATGAATCAAACATCTGCCCAACTTTATTACACATAGATCAACGCAGTATCCATGCAACCAAACATACTTAGTCGTTCTAGAGTGGAGTTAAAATGATGAAAGGTAAACGAATAGTCATTTTTGAAACTATGCTATGCACTCTAATAGGCGCTTGCACTAACTCATGCCAGTCATACACCGGACTTCTGCAACTTGCCCTCAGCTACTTCGTGGAAAGAATTACAGGTTACTGATATTATGACTGCTTAAAGAAAGAGAGAGAACCACAGGCCAGATGTAAGTTTTCCGGAAATTCCAGCTCACGAACCTAAAGCCACTTGTGAAGTATAGAGTACCGTGCTGGCAAATAAACCTTCGTAGTCTGTTAAGCATCCTATCCTTGGATCACGTTGTGACTTATCACAAGCGAACACACGTTATACTTATGTCACATGACATTGTTGTATTGTGTCTTATTTATGATTTACTGTAATAGATGTATTTCGAGTTTTTAAACCAGGAACTGGTCAACGGTAGAGCTTACTCTGTAATGCCGAACTAACCTATACGTCCATTTTAGGTTCCCAGACGTTTGAAAACCATGCTGCCTCAAGAATTGAATAATTTCAATACGTACATTGAACGTGAGGTCAAAAGACGTGAGTTTGTCCTAATGCGTTGGGGGTTGAGGGAGCAGGAGAAAGTTGAACAAGAAGCAGAAAACAAGCGTCGTGCTGGAGTGGCTCCCACAGTGACCCTCACCGAGGATGAGCTATTGCAAAAAGAAGCGGTCAGTAGTCTAGTTCAAGTTGGATTGTATTAGTTTAACACAAATTCACATAGTGCAGTGATGATTTTTTCAGCAACAGATTCACATTTTTTTATGTAAGTTTGTGATCAGTAAGCCATTTAAGTGTAACGTTGATGAAATCGAAAGTGAACAATTGAAAAAATTCAAGTAATTCATGGAACAAAATTTTATCCTTACAGTTACCACGAGTTGGAATCAACCTGGTTATTTTACGTTAACTAATGCGCTTTCGTGTAAAATAGTTTATACGATTTTGGACAAAATAGAGGAACAGTGGCTTCCGGTACTCCACCTGCACAGATTAGGTGTGCATACTGTGCACTCATAAAAAACAGGATGGTCACCGTCATTTATATGCAAGCAGAGGAATTCGTTTGAGCTTGAAAATAATTTCCGCTCTCACTGTCTATTCACTACCCACTCTTCACTTCTTCATATCGACCTATTGGGTAACCTTAGTTGAATAGCGTTCACTTACAGACTGTTCTATTTCCGCAATAGCTGGCCACGAATGTCATCTGCATGACTGACTGAACACAATATTCTGAGTACCCTGCATAGGTGAACAGGAATAAACAACGCAGTCATTACGACTCAACTGCAAGGCCACTTAAACGCTTGCGCGGTCTTTGCATTGTAGTCTTCAACTAGTCATTAATTATCAAAGAACAGAACTAACGGTGGTTGATCTAGTCGTTGGACATTGCAGATAAAACTGGTGAAGGAATGATACATTGAGACCAACTGATTCTTTTTTGTTAACCACAGGACACCTCATGCATGGACTAAATCATCATCATATTGACTGTGACGCCCTGGAACAGATCGTAAATTCTCACAACCCTTGATCTCTAAGTGACAAATTATTAGTCCATTAATCCGTCCCGTACATTTCAATCGTTCGCCTAAGTCGAGTCTTTGACTGCCAACCTGTTAGGTTCACTGGACCTAAGTGAAATAGGTGGAGAGGTCGGCTGGACAGATGACCAATATACAACAAACGTCCTGTAAACAATCGGCACTGAGAAGTATGCAACAACAAGTTGCCCTATTTATTCCGGTTGCGTAGATATTCATCCTGCTCATAGCTGACCATCGATTTTTGTGCTCACTAGCTCATATTGGGTACCACCGATGGGTGTGCAATTAGTGTGTTATGAAGCAGTTATTTAGTGATGAGTTTTGCACGAGTTTCCTTGTTTTTAATTTTGCACATGCTAAGACGGCTAAACCAAATACTAAGAACACCAGCTATTACGTTACCACACCGAACACTTTTTTGGTGTAAAGTGTAAGTCGGAAAAATGACGATTTGATATATGAGGAAGTGCAGTTACTGATCAAAGGATTAAACATTTGTAATTAATTTTGTCATTTGGGTTGTGTCCTTCGTGACGCTCACAGTTGATGACTGGAGATTTTAGGCGATCAGACTCAGTGACATAGATGTTGTTGTTGTCTGGTCTAGTCACATATGAAGTAACAAAAGCTTCAGTGATATTGCTGTGCTGATGGTACCTTGAGTTCACTCCTATCTTAGCTTTTTGCTTAGGTTTACTCATACTTGCTTCTTGTGATAAGTTCTCTTCCGTTTTTTCTCCTTTCTTCAAGATCAAAGCCTGCCCTCCTATTCACAGTTGTCTGACAATAAGGCATTTCACGAATCATCAACATTCTTCTGTATTTGATGATTAAAAAAGAATACAATGAACCACAGGTGTCAGCTGTGTTCTTTTCGTTTTAAATCCAAGTCAGCTGACTGATGTTAACCAGGCCCCTGACAATTACTATTCAGACAGCGGATTTAGATAGATGTCATACTCCAGAAGGAATCCTGTGCTGTAAGTATGCATAAAACCATCCGTGGCTAATACAGTGGTCGGCACAGCACCATGTGTTTGAGAGTTAGAGACGCACTTATAAAAGGGGTATGATAGTGCTTATCAACAGCCCACCTACTCAAAATTAATGACACAAGTGTGGTTTTACTAAACTCCTTGTTACTCCGAGTGATTTGTGAAGCAGGTACCACTGAAGGAAGTGGGTGGGCAAAGACCAGACTGAAGCAGTCTTGCAGATACAGCCCCAAATTTGTTCGAAATTCGGCTGCTTGGTTGCTGGTTGTAAACACCTTGATGTGTGTTGTCTAAATTCGGGCATAAAAATGTTCAGTCAAGTCCTGCTTCTTGATAAACCGATTGGGAATAACACGACGTCACGAGCAAGTTGTAATACTCTACGTTTCAATCACCTCGGGTGGCCTTCCTCAGAAGTGTTGTGTTATTCCCAATCTGTTTATCAATAACAGGTTAAACAAGACGCCCAAACTATTCAACTTCATTCGTACTACATTTGGTGTGGATATCTTACAAATGATTGACATGTTCTGCTTCTTTATTTTCACTTTCCAGCTGAAATATTTAATCTTATCCGCATGACATTTAATCATCAGTATGATATACTTATACACTGCCATTGGTAATGTCGATTTGAAGTGATGCACGCGTATGACAAATGCACATTTTCATTATGGTCGTTATGGACCAAACATTACCTGAGACTTACTAGCGTTTGTTCTGCCTAGCAAGTGCTTGCTGTTTCAACCCACCTTTTCGATGCTAGAGAGCTTACAGCCATTTGCCAAACCTTGTGAAGCGCTACACAAGGATGGACTCACGACTGACTCTAGATGCCAGAGTAGCAAGTTAATACACCGTATTTAAACGAATCAACCAGGCTTCTTGTAGTTGTGTAGTTCTGACAGGCGTGACGGTGTAAATATGTTGATTACAAACATTTCGCACAGTTGCTCAACGTTATATGCACCGCAGTTTCTGTTGTGTCGTAGCCCTAGTATCACTTTCGCTACCGTTGGAGTAATCAGAGTTTCGAAGAAACCGCACCTCTTCTCAGCCTTTTATTCTGTGTTTATCTTGACCTATAACACGAGTATACAAAGTCAGTTTATTGAACAAATTGTACAGCAGCACTGAATACCATTAAGTTATCTCTCACCTACACCTGCTGGTTACAATTGTTTGGTCGAACCTTGGTTAATCCTCTATTTTTCTCGCTGTAATCCATGTCGCTGTTCATTTTCCCCTTATCTATGCTGCTAATAATCCTACACTAGTGCAAACTGCTCTTCATAATTAAATTCCCAATATTTTCGGTATAGCTTACCGCAAGTACAGTGACGCCTCAAGGAGTGAGGTGAGATAAACGAATGCTCTTTCTCCTCGTTTTCAAACTAATGAATGGAAACTTGGCTCGTGTTCACTTATCGTTTACAAGTTTAATGTTAGCAGTTTTCAACCCAAACAGAATGATGCAAAAAAACAACACAACTGTTTTTGTTAGTAGAATTGCTCAGATGTAGACTCCATCGAACTCAAACCGCCCTTCAGCCCGAAGTGGAAACATTCAGAACATAGCACAAGAGCCAACAGCACCGTTTTGTAAGGGTGAAACGGTTCAATTAAAAACAGCACTTATGCTTTCTATTTATTTATGGTAGATATTTTTAGCTATCATTCAACTGCACCCCTTGCATTCATTTTACTCCTATGCAATGTTTTCGTTGAATGCGTTCTCACTGGACTTTCTGACCCACCGCGGACATTGTGGTTCGCAAAGGTTCTCAGATGCACTAATCTTAAACACTACTGCTTTACTACGTAACGATTAATGGCGTTTTAGGTTAACAAGCGTATTTCTTGCGCTAAGTTTTGATGGGGGTTGTTGTCAGAAGCATTTTAGTAGTTTACGCACCTTGGAAGCTGCGCAGTGGATTGTCTGCTGAGCATACGAACGTCACAGCTAAATACTGAGCGTTGCTTGTTATCCTATGCCCCTCGAAGTCAGTATATAGCCGCAGTCTTTTTAAAGCGCGAATTTTTAACACAATCTTATCGGCAGTCAGTCTAGACTGTTGGTAACCCAGTTTACCACGCGAGAAAGACATGCACAGGGTAACTGGTTTCTACTGAGTATGATTTTAAGGTACTAGTTACGTCTTGTGGGCACTTCGCGTTGGACAAGATGTGATTCGTCAGGGGGTTTCGAGAACGGACACAATCAGCCGGGCACCGAAGGCGAGAATGTTTTTCGAATGCTTCACTAGCTGCCAACTTGAAGATGGATGAGTCAAAGTTCACATGAAAACGTATACTTAACTGAGGACACCTGGACACTGTTATCACTTGATGTTATCTAGATAATTTTCGAGTTCTTTAAAGATTATTTGGTAACCGACATACTATTTATAAGTGATTGTGGTTAAGCATGTGATCGCTTGGATTGGTTTAATATTAGACATATGAAGTTGTGACTAATACTCTTGCTCATAGGCTACAAAGCAGAATTAATATTCGTGTCCCACAGAAAAGATAACTTCCCCATTGTTTTTATCAAGCGAGATTTCTGTTTAGATATTTCTGCGCATTTGAATCGACAGAAACAGTATTGCGACTGAAATTGTGTAAAAGAGACCGAATCTACGTGTTAATTGTCTTTAAGAGATAAAAGTTTTGACAAACGTAATCACACTAGCAGCCGGTTAGAATTGCCAGATGAAACAAACTTTTTCAAAGTGTTTATGTCTTCCATTCCGTTTTTTGCCTTTTTATCAATTTTCACTTACGCTTGTCCATATTGCGGATGGTTATGCAAATTTGCCACCTTTCTGCAGTTGGAGTATGAAGAATATTTGAAAAATGAGCACGCATTCTTGAGGCAACTTGGTATGATTGGGGAGGAAGAATGAACCACAGGAATGAGGAGGCGAGATTATCAGGACAAATTTGTACAGGTCCCAAGGAATCGACGAGAAAACAGGATATCACTGAAGCGACCTAAATCGCAGTCTTTCGCTTATTCTCCTTTACTCCACTTTAAATAGGTCGCATGTTCACCTGTTCCAAAATAGACGTTAAAAAGTGCATACTGGACTTTTGCCGTTTAATAAAACCAGGTTGGAACATAGTGCAGAAAAAACACAATTGTGCGGACTATGTGCAAGAGGAGTGCTTGCATTCGAACTGCATAAACTCTCTGGCAAACCTGGTTGAAAGTAATCATTTGAAATTGTAGAATAATTCCACCTTATATGGAAAAGCTGTTCTGTTAAACACTCATCTGTGAGGAACGGAAAGACAGATGTTGGACTGATAGTGTAGTGCTGGTTCCTGAATCTGTGCGCCCAAATTTTCCCCAACCTTATGCTACCATGAATCGGAAGTCGCAGCCAGAAAAAAACGATGAATCTGCAAACAAACTGTATTTATTGATTTACTCACCGTTTACAACAGACTTCAACGTAACAAATAAGGGGTGCTAATGTAGCGACTATAATAAATAATATTTTGATAGCCGCATTCATCTGTACATTCTCGATTATTTTGGTTTTGTACCTACTTTTGTTATAGTCAAGCTACCCATTTTGTAACATCCGGCCCGGGGCTAAAAACACAACTCGCTCCGTGCCTCGCTAGCTTGACGTGTCTCTCTGTACTCTCTATTTTCTAGGGTCGGTAATAATACACGAAGTCAACGCGCTGAGACTTGGCTTTTCATTGTCAATCGATTGTCGATAGTGCTAACTGACAGGGTTTTATTTTGTTGGATCAGTTCCAACACTAGGGGGTCGGACGTGAGAGCACTTTGAGCACAACCGCACAGCAGCCGCCAGAGTGGAAGAGTGCATCGACGGAAAGTTCCAGTCGACCTTCAGAATTCAAACAAGCGTTAGACTGGTTAAGCGGCGTTCCTAACGGTAATAGCTCAACATTGTTATCCTAGTGAATGTAACCTACAGGATTCATTACACAGCCACGAGCAAAACTGCGATACCTATGCCGGCCCCCTAACTTTGATGCTAGTGGTTTGTGGTAAAGTTACATTCACAACCTGTGCGGTGGTATACCAGCGGCATACTGACAAGGCAAATCTCACGTCGTTTAGAATTTTGAGGACGTCGAAGGTGATCACACTACAATAGGATGAAACGACAAACCACAGCACAACGACCTTCAACTAAAAACATCTTCGTACGCTGTAACTTAACCCGGATTCCGAACAAACGGCAGGGTTGAAGCGTATAACTCAGACGAACAATATGGACAGAATCTCGTTCCGCATTTCCCGTTTTACCTCTCAGGGAAATGGCTCTGGACTTGGATAGTACTCTCCTAACACGTAGACAAGTGAGCATATAGAGGCCATATGCGCTCAGAAAAATGATACTCGTCTCTCAGATACCTAAACAATTACCACGGACAAGCGCCATTATATAAGCTCCTATGAAAAACTAGCGTATGGTAGTCTGTGTTGAGCTATTTAACAGCGTGGAGCACAACACCGTTCGATATTGAAGAATAAAGAATTAGCTGGCTGACCCCGAGAGTTGCTAACGACCCTTGAAGGAACTGACTATACTCAGGGATATGGATCATCTATTGTGACGTTCGCATGTACAGTAGATTTTGGCTGATGAAGCAAGTGGCTCCAAATAAAATTTAAAATAATTCTTTATAAGTAATAAAGGAGGGTGTACACTGTACTGTACCCGTAGAAATGTGCGGGACGTGAAGAGAACCGAGGATTCTGAGAGTCGAGTGTATACGATGTAGTTACAGTAGTTCATCACCATCTGCGGTGATGTGCTGCATTTCCTGTGTGGACCTTTGCATGGCGCACAAAAGGTGGTCTCCGGCCATTGGTCTTGCAATTGTAACAGCAAATTTCAACGTTGTTCTGGGTCTGTTTCATTAGTCACGTTTGATGGGTTGGAATGTAGTTTTGGACACAGAGTGTAGACATTCGCCAATTGGTGAGTTTACCATCCACAATCAAAAACCATTCGATATCCAGTTGAAGCCATTTAAGACTAGCCATTTAGTCAGCATTTATTCAACAATTCAACATCCACTAAACATTATGCATTTCCAGTAAGGTAGCTACCACTAACAAGAGTGACAACAGAAGTGTAATAGTTCACAGCGGGGGAACTCACGTGAGCGATAGTAATTCACTGGGCAGGGGACGGAACGTCCACATGCTGAAAATGGATCGTACGAGAGTTAGTCACAGAACTGTTGAGTTGGAAGCCATATTCACAACCACCCAGTGGAGCACACAAATCCGTAGAAAAGGTTTATTCAGCGATACGTACAAAAACAGGAGCACGACAGCGAAATGTGTTATATGGTATACAAGTCACCTCGCTTGGTGATAAAACGTTTGCAACCTAAATGCCAAGCTCGGCGAACATATCAATACCAAAAGTCTTGCAATTATGCATCGTTTCCTTCTGTTGGTTCTTCCTGCTCCTCTTCCAAGTACGCGGCCGCCGCGAGATTTGGAAGGGGGAGGGGGAAAGCACATGTTGTTAGGCGCGCAGTTTGGTTGGTGTCGTAACTGTTACAAGACTCTCCTTTTCCCTAGGCGCTGTCCCCAGCGCCTCTACTTGCAGTCATCTTCTTCCGACGGTTAAAATCTACGACAGATGACCATCCGAGTACTTCCAGCTGTTTGATGCGGTATGTTACATCTGTAAGTATTTCGTCGATAATGTATGGTCCTTTCCACTCCAGATGGAGTTTGGGCGAAATCCCTGTGGGTGGTACGGCGTCGTGCAACCACTTTCAACCTCCCTCTGTCAAAGTAAACCTTTTGGTGACGCTGGGCTCTTTGTAGATGCAACCTCGCTAGTTGGTGACCACGCACGAAGTTTGGGTGCCTATGGCAAATATGTTCCGATGTCAGTAGGGGTTCGTGGTGGTCAGTCGGTAGGAGTGTATCCGATGCCGGTCGAAGTTCCCACCCCGATATCAACAAGTGAATGATTCGGCCCGTGGACGCATGGACAGTGGCCCTGTACGCTAGGAGGCATCGAGATAACGCGATGTCCCAATCACGCGTTGTCTTGTGGTTGATAAAAGCTCTCAGCAGGTTCTTTAGAGTGCGATTGATGGCTCAACGTGGATGCTTTCTCCCGGATGATATGCTGTGATGCGGGAATTCTTGATGTTCAAAATTTGGTACATTTTCCGCATCAACTCGTTCTCGAATTTGGATACCCGGTCGGAATGTAGTTGATACGGCGTGCTCCAGCACGAAATCCACCCACTGAACACCGTTTTTGCAATCGTCCAAGAGTATGGAATAGGGATCGCCTCACGCCACCTGGTAAAATAGTCAACCATGGCTGGCATGTGTCTGTTCCCTCTCGACGTCTCTGGCAACGGTTTGACAAGAGCCCGTGCAAATGAGTGTACGGCAGATGTGCGCCCGCATACATTGGGTGACAATACGTTGTCGTTCGCTTTGGTGACAGTTCTCACACAGCACGTAAACATTGTCCCGATAGTCTCTCCGTTCGGGGCTTGTCCACTTGTTCCTGACTGTCGCCTGTGGGTAATATACTACTTGTGAGCGGTATACTACTCAAAACGAAGCTGTGTGTCATAAAACAATTGATATATTTGCGTTGATTGATGGAATATATAACGCCGTCCACTGGTTGTTAAGGTATTTCACGACAACTGAGTAACCGGCGGTCACCTCTAGATGGCTTATCACTTGGTAATCGGAACTCCGTATGGAGATGGACGTCAGTTTGCTTTATAAGGCCGATGTTCAAACTGGAATCCACCTTTCGTAACACGCAAAAGTTGCCAGGTGATGATGAATAAATTGTCTACCAGAGGATGCCTTCTATTCGGTTATGCAACCAAGCTGGCTGCTCTAAATGATGAGTGCACAAAAGGACGAAACCAATCGTCCAGAATCGGTTCGGAGGTCAGCATCAGCAATAATTATGAATGTGATATTGATCTGTAAGATATCCGCACCAAATGTAGTACGAATGAAGTTGAATAGTTTGGGCTCGAAACGTTGTGTTATTCCCAATCTGTATATCAGTGATATTGATCCTTTTCGCATCGATCAGAGAATATGTAGGGTTGGTAAACCGTTCCTCCTTGAACAAAGTCATCTTCCATCATAGCAGTTGACTACTTGCCAAGACTTCGGAAGCAACTTTGGGCACAATCCTTCGTAATATTTCTGATCATCACTTGCTGGGTGGCTTCACTATTTTCCAACTTCTGTCGTTACAGGAGACGCCGAATATCTTGCCTGGGATTCATAAACACTCTGAGCTTTATCCCCCTTTGCTTGTGCAAGTTCAACTAGTCAGAACTTTAGTTCTCAGCTCTCAGGTACATTATGCAAGAATTTTCAGAGTGAAGGAATACCGGGCTTCAGAGAATACTTCATCAGTATCGTTCGAATGTTTACTGACCTAAACTTGCCGTGGTTCATCCCTACGTTTGTAAACTAGAGTTTGGTCGCTGGTAGCCTACAAATCGCTATACCCATCGGAGTGATTGATGATCGAGTGGTTCTATCCAACTAAATTTGTAACACAACCCTCAATTTGAGTCAGTGAAGTTCGTAAGATCTTTCATGAAATTAATACGAATAGTTCACTTAACAAATTGTCAACGCATCCAGGACAGAGTTTACACTTTCCTCACCCTACATGTGTTCTCAGTGTGAGGAACTAGCTACCGTTCTTCAAGCAGCTACCTGTAAACTTATAATGCCCGGTATCAAGGACATCGAATAGCCGTCGAAATCACCCCGAAAAGGTAACCCACACTTAAGTCCTACGGAGAAGACCTCGGAGTGGTTGCAGTCAACAGATGATATCCATGAGTCAAGTACCAAATTTATGGGGGCAAACCAACAGTCAGGAAGTAACAGTCATTCACCGGCTGATCACAGTATTGTATGCACATTGAAGGTATTTGTCCAATGCTGACGCGGTATTTTGATGCGAAGTTCGAATTGGTCCTTCTTTGGAACGTTCGTGTTGGAAGTGGTTAATTAAGTAGTGGATCGAATAGATTTTCACCGCAGGATCCACGGCGTTGGCTACAAGTAGAATAATAGACTTTACATTAATTAGGCCATCGCACCCTCATGTTTATCCCTACTAACTTACCTGCCTGGAAGAGTTACAATTATATGGACCTGAGGGTGACCAGAAAAAATTGGCGTATACTGTTAACTCGTCCGGGTGGTATTCAGGGACAAAAACGTCTAAGCGTTTTCTCGTCGACAAGAATAGATTTTTATGGTTTGCGTCACCAAATCGTAGGACAGAGGCTGGAATGACTTCTACTCTTGATACCATGATTAGCCCCTAGATGAGAGATGTCGACTACGGTCACCTTCAATCCTTCGTGTTTGGCATATAACTTCGACAAACGTGATGTTGGTTGAACTCGAGGATCTTTGTTCTGACGGTATCCCTACTAGGGTTTAGCGTGAAACAGTTGAACAGCCTGTGAGCTACCTTAGTCAAGTGAAGATGCAAATTATAAACGCAGAAACACCACTTAACAGCTGGAAGTCCGTGAAAAGGGTGGCCGTTTTCAGGGAGGTAATGCAAATAATCTCTTTTATTCCCAATCAGTCATATTATCACCCTGCATTTCGACCGCTCAAGCGGCGCTTGTGTATGACTGGCACTACAGGCTGTTCCCCTCTTTGAAGCACGGTTTCCACAAACGTCGTGTGTGCGCCGAGAATTTTCTACGAAGATAATCAGCGATCGCAAAGAAAAAATTCTGGGAATCGTCCCTGACGTGGTGTAACCTAATTTTGTCGCGACGTATGACCCCGTGGATCACGCTGTTCAAATGAGTAGGCTCTTCCAGTATGAGCGGAAGGCTCAAGCCGTCTGTCTGTTCATCGGTGTACAACAAGGGTGGATGGTGCGTTCTCTGTCCGCAATTCTATCTGAATTCGAGCTCCTTACGATTCATTGATTACTTCACCACTATTCCCAATAATTATCAGCGATGTGTGTTCTCTGATGAAGAAATCGCTCACCGGTGTAATCGGAGGATGTTCTACTAACATTGGGAACAAGCCTTTCACCCTACAAACGGATGTTGCAACTGTGTTTAAGGAATTCAAACGTCATTTGAAATGCAGTGAGTGTAAAGCTACGCACATCTGCAATCAAGTGAATACTACATGTTGCGTTGACAGCTACCCGCATCAGGCAATCCTTGCTGTAAACGTAAAAGCAAACATAAAACGATTGGTGACTTGCTACTGTTAATAGAATGTCTTTCTGGCCACCCAACTCTCCGTTGTCTTCAGCTTGTTTGAAAAGGTTTCATCCGATTACACCTCACGTGTGGTCACGCACAGTGGCTGCTGCTTCATCAAAAACGCAATTTTGGGACTGTGTGCAACATCGTGCCACCACACAAGTCTGGGACATAAACATAAGCTTTTTACAGCAAGAAAAACATCGTTGGGCATGTACTCGTCACAGCATGGTGACCTTAGAGGTGGCTTGATGGCCGTTTCCTTCAACCCAAACACTTCTAATAATATATTATACCGGAAGTTCAGTGGGTAAATTATGCCCTGGTCCGTATGCTGAAAACTATCCGCAGGAAGTGAATGCTGTCGTCGGTGTACTGTAAATATGTAAGTTTACAGTATTCTTTGAGTAAAGGTGAACGTAATATTCAGAAAAGTATCAAATATACCTAACTTGCAGCAGGAAATTTCTTTGTTTTAATGCGTAAGTGATTTTTTATCAATAACGCCGAGAAATTACGCTGACTTAATATCGAATGAGTTTGACGAGATAGCTGAGGTTCTGTGATTCGGTAGATAGAAGGACTTAGCAACGAATGATTAATAAACATGCACCGTATAAGTTGTGAATCGTTTTTCGTGAACTTGTGCGCTCGATATTCCGAGAAACAGGTGCCGACAGTTGATACGTTCGAGTGTTTATGACCATCTCCACAGGTAACTGGAACCCACTGAAATTTGAAGACACCAAGGTAGGTAGATAAGGCTGCTGCTGGTGACTTCCAAACATAATGCGGACGCAAGTCGGCGTGATCGGCTTGCCGTATGTACTGCTCACTGTGTTCCGGCGTGAGCTGCTTTGGCATTATGGCAACAAAGAAACCGGCAAGTTTGTGTAGTTATATGACCCCCCAGAAGATGTAACTTCATGCATTTCCAAAAGGCAATGTGGTTAAACGCGAAGTGAAGCATTCTACTGCATGGAGCACTCCGGGGTCACCCGCTTAACTGTCAACCTACGTGCACCCTATGGTTACAACACCAAGGGCTAAAGTTGGACTCATTTGTTGCGGTTGGTCCCATGAGTGGCGTCGACGTTTATTATATCAGAGAACCGTCTGAATAACTGCACTTGCTGCCTCCGTGCCAAACATGTGCGTGTATCTATTATTGTTGTCTCTGATGACACGCAGTACGCCGTTTTTCTCTATATGATGCGGAATTTGCGGCAGATTTTCTGCTACAATAGTGCACGCTAGCCCACTTACTTATTGCTAGAGGTTCCAACCGATGACGGATTTTGCAACTATTCATGATCGTTATATACTTTCAGTAAACATCTCCAGCATGCTGCTTCAACTCAGCGGTTAGTGTGTTGCACTCAAAAAGATGTCTCGAGGCATTCACGTCACACTGCGTGAGCCGACAAATCGTTGTATGCGCATCGTACCAGAAAGCAGTTTTGTCCTGATTGTGTTCCAGTGTGAAAGAGCCAACGAGCAACCACATTTTTCATCCAACCACTTTGAAGCGTGATTGACAGAATATATCGCAGAAACTGTGCAATGAGTGGTATGTGAACTCACTAAACACGTCATGATCCACGGCTCTAGCTCGTACGTTGCTTGTATTCTATACAACAGAACGTCATCCTTCACGTTAACTCAACGGCAGTCACACTCGCATGATCATACTTCAAGCGTCCACTGCCTGATTTCTTGCTTGAAATAAGCACGTATAGAACACTGTGACCCTTCATGTATCTATCTAATCAACCTCTGAACTCGCTGAAGCTAACAAATTCTCGACCCTCAAGAACATCTTTGAAGCCCTGTGAATAGCTCGTCACACAGAACCGAATATAGGATGAAATCGAATCCTCCTGCAATAAGCCGACAGAAGATGTATCAATGCTTGTCCCATCAGATTTACATATTCTGCATCATTCATCAACAAGCGATGGTCAAATATT
>QNGE01006982.1:0-26604 GCA_008508345.1 Paragonimus westermani
GCGTAGGGTCACCTTTCAACATCAAGCAAACCTCAGCAATATTAAAATAACGCAACAAACCTTGAGAAAATCAACAGCGGGTGCGGAGGAAAATATGCTCACCTAACAGGATGTTTCTTGTTATCAGAAATTGGACTATATTGCGGCTTTCAACGTGATGGTTGAGAAGCGTGGTGTAATTGAAAAGAATGAGTTTCTTCACTTGTACGTACACATTTATCTTGCAGACATCAGATTTGTTAGACAGGACGACGAGGCTTTATTTGGTACACGGCTTCAGTCATCAAGAAGGACACCCAGAACGCACGCAAACCAACGGCTACATTCCGTGCTGAAGGAAGGCGGTGGTAGTATGTACCGTTTCCCACAGATTTCAAATAGACCATTCATGTCGACTACCCCACGTGTTCGTTCTCAGTGACTCCACTCTTCCACCTGTGTTTACGTGTGCTTCAACATACGGTATGGTTTGCCTTTATTCGTAAGCTAGGAAACTTATACAGAACTTTTGTAAGCTTTCAGTTGGGGAGTGTTACTTGATATCGCTTGTTCAGCAGGTCACCTTGTCCGCATTCCAACGTACGTCTTGCCCTCACGAGACGTTTGCAGCGTTGGTAGCAGCGAGAGACTATAACATGCCTATAGGCATGTCAAATGTAACTGAAAAACAGTTTTCTTCGCCCGGTTTTTGTGCATCTCCTATGTCGTAATATCCTTACTAGCGTATCTTACGTTTGCAGGTCTGTGAAAAACTTAGTCCCCATGACTGAACGACGGTTCACTCGTCGAAACTACAATCACGTTTTGCTGCTTAATTGCCTTCAAAATTCAGGAAAAACAAGTCTTGTTACGTCGACGATATCAGTCTTTATAATATTCAACCATTAATCCTCAGAAATAAGGTGAAATGCAACTTTTCGTTAGTTTTCTTTTGATCGCCATGCCATTGGACTAATTCACATTCTCTGCCCACACCTTTGGAAGATTGAAAGAAAATCATCTTCACTAACAGGATTAAACGATTTCACAAACTGAAACACGTCAAAAAATTATATTAAATTCAGTAACTCAGACAATTTTTGGCCTCATAGATTACAGAGATCTACAGACTACCGATTACACGCAGCATCGAACTAGGTTATATGTCATCCCTTGTTCCATCTCCACACACAACTCACTGTCCCAGTGCATCGTATCGATGGACCATGATACCCGATCAGTCCACAGATCACATCTGGCAAGAATCAGGATGTTAATATTCGCAGGCCTTCAGTACGTCGTGAACTGGACGCTGAGGCTTGAGCTGAATGTAGAATTGACCACGAAAGTTTGATGCGTGTGATCCGGGTTAGAGTCAGGCTGTCTCGTGTCATCAAAATGTGCTAAACGCGTGCTGGCGTTCGTGTTTTTCTCTCAACTTCTAACCTATATTTTGGTACAATCATAGCATACCATCTCTAGTTGTTTGGTGTTCAGGTGTATCTCAACTCAGTGTTACCGAACGTCCTGTCATTTTTGTCTATTGCCTAAGTAGTTGCATAAATGGGTTGCCTCCTGCCGGCTTAATTTTCTATTCTCAAGGCCAGTGTATTTGTTTTCATCTCAACGTATTTTCGGTAAAATAGTTCGACAGCGTTCCTGCTCACCTAGCACTTGGATGTATCTCGTTTTATTTTAATACTGGTCGTATACATGTGTATAGCTGGTGTTAATGGTGAGACGATCCACGTGCTCTTTGTGTTGTAAGCTAGTTTGCGCGAAGCACCACGTCCTTCACTGCTCCACTTTTGACGCCTTGTTCCACATCTTTTACTCAAATGTCACCATGACATTGTATCAAGTGCTATTTGTGGCGGAACCAGACTGCATTCTACAAGTTTGCAGTAAGCGTAGATTCCCCGGCCATTTGTTTGATAGTTCGTTGGGCACTGCTAGTGATCCAGTACTCACTGTCAATGACTAAGCATGTGCAACCACCGCGCCGCAAAATGCTGTTTCCAACTTCGGCTTGCAAGCCACAACACAAGAAGTAGTTATCTATCCCAAACATTGGACAAGCATTTCGGCAACACCCCAGCTGTAGTCGGCAATCGTAGTTGGTGCTGGGCCGCCAGAGTCCACTTTCACTTACAAGCCGATAGAAGTTTTGAGGTGCTCGGTCACCACAAAAATTCGTCCATCTGCCAGTGACCTCCAGCCATCTGTTTTAATCAAAGCATATGACAGCAAAAACAAAGAAGTATGTACTGTGGGGATCTCCGTTGTCTGTCTGGAATGCGAGCATGATTGGATCATGGTTCAAGTGCACCGACGCGAAGTCTGAACCATCCCGTTTTTCATCTACACCACAGTATACAGCAGCTGACACCGACCTTTTTTCTAGGTGACCATATGCATCTGCGCTGCTACTGATCACTGATGAACAAGATGCTCAGGTGGTACTCATGCTATATTGAGGGCGGTGAGTGACTCGCTGAGTGAGAGACTGCCACACCTGCTGAACAAGTACAAAATGGTTGTCGACGGACAGTAGTCAGTCTCAGTATACGGTATTTCCAGATGATAGTCAAGAAACGACAACGACCGTTTGAAGCAAGACACCATCTCTCAGTTTTATTTCATATGGAGGGATTGTCGGAAGACAGTAGAATAGGGCACGTGAAACGGGTACAGAAATGGAATTAGATTGTCCGCGTATTTTTGGAGAATCATTATCAGTCGTCGTGGATACCAAACACCTTTACCCTTGCGCTTGAGTGCATGCGGAATAACAAGCAAGTCGGCTTCTTCGAGCGCCAGACACCCGCTAGAGACCGGTCATGTGGTCGACCCGACAAACGCTTTCCGCGTGTTGATGCGTCATCACAAGCCTGTCATTCTTAAATCACTCGAAGCGCTGCTAGTCACGCGTAGCAAGCCGGTCCTCTGTGTGCAAAAGCTATTGACCTTGAACCTCCGTCTGCCATGGTTTTGACCAATGACAGACCAGTGTATACATTGACTTGATGCATGAACATAATTCGCTTAAACATTTTTTTATTTTCACCGCTGTTATGTGTTAGCAACTGATGAGAACATACGAAGTGGTATTACCATCTTGCAAAGCCGGTCTTCTGATTTCACTGTTCAAATGATAATAATATTTATATTTTTCAACGCCTATGTGAGAAGCACGCTGGAATGTGCCGGATCATTGCAGATATTTACAGGCGGTGCAAAGCAACGAATAATTAAACAGCAGCACAAACGTGAAAGCTATTACCGAAAAGGGCATGTTGAGGAAAGAAATGGCTCCGATGTGCGAAACTTTGGCGCACGCGGCAGAAAAATGAAGAGTTCGCTTGCTTCGCGGATTCAACTCAAAAAATGTGGTTACATTAATTTACTTTTTACAGGATTATGTGCGGGTCGATTTTTTAAATAATTAGAGGTCACTCTGGGTGGAAGTCCAAGTGGACCTTCAGAAAGTTTTGCCACTAGGTGATATAACTAGCATCGGAAAAACGCTAAAATACTTCGGCTTTGGCGAGGCAGGACGGGAAATTTCAAACTCCAGCAAACTATTGGGCGAACTTCAGCGCGGGACTTCGTGGACCGCGTAAAACCGTCAAAAAGTTGAAAATATCGTGAATTGTTTCGTCGAGCCCAGGTTTCGTGCATCCATCTGTCGCGGAGGTTTTCTTCGCAAAACGGGTATTTATGGGCTTAGGAAATAGAGTGCAATCCCACAGGTTAAATGAAAAAAGTGAGCTGATCATATTTACTGTGGGGAATAATGTGTGGGCGATAATTTTCTGACGAAAACTTCATGCAGTATTATTATCATTCTTGCTCTGGTTAATAAAATATATAACCCCGTCAACTGGTTGTTTTGATATTTCGCGGTTTACTCAGGATTTATTTGAAAAACCGGAATATCGAGTAGGCGATTTGGAAGGCCCCACAAAAGTGCGTGTTACAACTACGGCTCATATAACATCAATATGCTGGGTTTACTAATAAGCTGAAATTTTGTATAATGGATAATGCGTGCACAGGAATAATCACCTGTGAGCATGGATTAGACCAAATGCAAGCTGTTTTTGTGGGGAGTTAGAGGGCGGAGACGGTTATCTACATTATGCACAGTTGACGGCTAAATGTCTCCTGGAGATAAAGTTGAACTGAGATCTGAAATCTTGCCAGAGACGTTCACTCCTGGTTCTCCAAAGGGTGTCATTTCATTGTATAAGACGAAGGCACAGGATGCCGGAAGCTCTCTCCTGTTGATTCTTGGCTCTCTCGCGAACGAGCTCCCGGTGAGTACAGATTATCACGCCTACCTCGTGCCCCTTACCGCGGCGCCAAAACCGTGTTCTCCATCATCAGTGGAAATAAAATTTGCCCTCGGGTACAGTTCCCGAAGGCTTTCAACGTAACTGACCAAGCTGGCAGGAGCACCACTGTATGAAAGCAAGCTGAATGAGCGCTTGTGATATCAACAAAATTGGGATGAAGTGCTCAACATGGCTGGCGGTTACGGCTTAACAATCACAAAATCATGGGTGCATAGTACACTGAGCTGTGTATGGAGAGTTATAGATGCTACAGACCAGACAGACCTGATAGGGAACTTAGAGGAGGTTAGTTATTTTTAATTGCCGGAAGGTGTGAGAAGCCCCCGGTTCATCCACAAATGCGTCCAACACTCAGCTGTCAGGAGTCGTGGTGAGGTCAAACACATACCAATTAGGTCGAATTCATGTATGGAAGTCGAATTTTACAAGCTATCGAAGATGAGCAGACGATATAACTTTTGAGGAATGTTATCACAAAGTCGCACACTCTGTCAATTACTGAAGACGTCTCTGCTATTGACATCGACCTGAAGGTAGACTAGCCTTCCACAGGGTGTCCGAGAGCGAAGCCGCTACCGTTTCTTCATTACAGCGTGGAGATCCAGCACGTGAGGTGTTATTCGCGTCTTTTAGTAAGGCAGGCCTTCTCATCATTTGGTTAACAGTTGAGACGACAGGGAAAGTGTGTTGGTTCACTTGTAGATGTTACAATTAGGAAAAGTGATCGTGTGTCTGGTAACTTGGCATCGGATGGCAATTTCTGCCATGCAGGTTGCTGTGGTAGTCAAGGTCGATAATTTTTCCCGGACGAAATGACACCAAACTGGAGTCCTCTTTCGGCTACGGTATACCAAGCACGTCAGCAGAATAAAGGGAATGCGGGGCATCTCACATGAGGGTACGCTTCACTGACCATACGCCCACAGGGTAAGCCACTTTGATGGACAACCAAGGCAGATAAGGAACATGGGAGGAGGGAAAAAGGTTGACTAGCTTTAAAAACAACGGCTATGAGAAGTTTTTACCAAAACTTCGTGAAAAGGACCTTGCTATCAGGCTGCAGACTGAGGTCCAAACGGTCTAGGGCTGAGCCCATTTCAAGGCACCAGATTCTATCTGAAGAGGTACCATGCGTTATTTCCCGGATGAAATGACACAGCATTTGGACAGAAGGTAATCGGTGAAAATATGTTATCTGGACTGCAGCAAAGCATATGATTTAGTGAAATGCAGCTTGCCCCTACTGAACTGTCAGAGAGCACTGTTCACCAGATGATGAGTAGAGAAGTTCTCCTGCAGCAAACTTTTCTAGGTCATCGTTGAGACACCCGGATCCAAACTGCACTCGGTTTTAAGCGAAGTTTTATGACGGTCGGTTACGGAACATAAACTATTTCTGGTTTGCGTGATTCGCGTAACAATCGTCCCATCAACATCATGTTGTATGTTTGCTGGTTGTTCGAAAATTGTGAGAAATCCAAGTCAAGGTGCCATTTAACCCGAGTTATTGAAGTTCCCGAATGGTCAGCAGAGGGGAATTTCTCATCAACCCGGAATAATGCCTGAATGCTGAATGACTGACAGGAATAATGAAAAACTCCCCACCACTGTGGGTAGCCTGAGTAAGATAGCTTAGGTGTCTGAAAATAACGATCTCGGGGTCTTGATCCAAAGAGAAATTAAGTCCGCGGCGCATTGTGCCTTGGCAACAAAAAGATAATTCAGTTTGCAGAAACAATCTCGTCTAGAGAACAGGATGTGCTGATCGTTTTTCATGAAAATTTTGTTAGGCTTCATTAGGAATGCTGTATCAACGCCTGGGATCTAGGCCCAAAACAAGACAGGGAAGGTGGGAGCACGCAGAGGTCATATACTAAACTGGTACAGAGTATGAAGTCCTTAAGTTATGCTGATAGGCCGAGTTCCTTCAGCATCTCCTCCAATGAACGAAGAGTGCATCGTGAACTCCCAGCAGAGGCTTTCAACACCCCAGCAGATTTTGAAATTAAATGCAGCTGTTTGTTGTCCGGGCTATCTATCCGATGTCCTTAACCTACAATGAAAACATTTTGGGCTTGTATTCAAGCAAAAGCAAAAAACGTAACCGGAAATGAAGCAAGAAAAATCTGTTTGCAAGCCTGGTAACGGAATGAAACAAAAACAACCGTACTCGAGTGATCAAATGTACACGCATTCCTCTCCACATGAAACAAGTAAAATGCACATTCCGCTATTTCATACATTAAACTCATATACGAATGCCATGCTTCCATAATATTCTCATATCTCATTACCAATGAGCGCAATTCTTCCATGCCTACACAACTAGTAGATTGTTTGCATAACACTTAAGTGTGCGCAAGTCCTCTTACAAGTCGTCACTCAGATAAGCTTCATCAGAGCAGAAAGAAGACATATATTGCGATATGTTGACATTTCATTTACTCTCATCAGTCGCAAACGTAAAACATGTCAGTTATATACAACAAATATTTAACGACACACAGGGACTAGACACACATACAAGCACACAAGTTATTATGTAATCATGACCATGGCAACCCGACCGGTTGTTTTAACCACTTCTGTGCACATAACGTCGGTTGGTAAGTTCGAATGAGAATCGCTTCGCAGAAGGCTAGTAACTTCGGATTTCGGTTGCGCAACAGTACCTTGAATGAGTTAACCGAGTCAACTTGATGACCTGTTGTCATGAGATGTTTTGCAATCGATGATGTTGGATTTCGAGTAGTCAATGCGTCAATTTGGGACTAGTGCGTCATCTGATGTTTCAACCACTTCGGGATGTGTTCCACGACTCGCTGTGATAGTTGTCGGTCTGTTCTGCCTATGTAAACGTCACTGCAACTGCAAGTGAACTGGTACACAACATGGGAGACAGAACAGTTTGACAAACTACTTTTGCGTTTTCGGAGAACTGGTCCACTAGTGGTATGAAATAAGCGCAACTGCGCAGCCGCATACGTTCGAGCTAGGGCTGATTTTAATTTGTGCTTTATGTCATTGGATAGATGATCACCCTTGAATGGCAAGAATAGGCAAACATCCTTCTTTTGAACCGTCAGTACAGGCTCAGAGCTCTTCTTCACCGTATTGTGTGCATCAATGAATTTGTCGGGGTATCCATTTGTTAGTAAAGTTCGCCTCAACAACTCCTGTTCTGTCTTCAGAGTGTCCGGAGTACAAATACGTTTGGCTCTCTGAAACAGTGTCTTAACTAAACCCCGTTTGTATGCAATAGGAGCAAAACTTGAAAACTGCATATATTGACCACCCCAAGTTGCTTTGCGGTGAACTGAGCGTTGTAACGTACCATCCGCGCGTCTAGTAATAAGTACATCCAAAAAAGGTAAACTATTGTTCGATTCCACTTCGTGAGATAAAGATAGGTTTGGGTGAATATTATTGAGAAAGTTAAAGAACAAGTCAAAATGAATAGCGTCAGTAAAAATTAAAATATCATCAACGTATCTTTTGTACAATAACGAATCGGCTATATAATCCGGGACTCGCCGCTCAATCATTCCTAAGAAGATATCTGCTAGTGTTGGGCCCAACGGACTACCCATGGCAACACCGTCTATCTGTTTGTATGCAAGTCCCTCAAAATCGAAACGAACATTTTCTGTGCATAACAAAATGAGATCTTTAAGGTATTCAAGTGGAACACCTATATCACAGTTCTGACTCGAGATAAAATCACATAAAAAATCAACTGTCTCACGAAGGGGAACATTTGTAAAAAGGGAATCAACATCCATGGAATACATTAATTGGGTACTCACCGAAGTGTTTTCTAAGATTTCAACTAATTCGAAAGAATCCTTCAAGCAATGTGGGGATAAGACTTTACGGATGGGATCCAAAATGTCCACTAGCCAGCGAGCCACTTTATGATACGCGGAATTGTTCATGCATAAAATGGGACGTAGGGGTGTACCATCCTTGTGTGCTTTTGGAGCACCTCTCAATCGGGGTGTTTCCGTGCCGACTGGTTTCAGTTGTCTATACTGAGCTTCAGATATGTGTCCATGTAACAGCAATATCTGAAGTTGTCTCGCCACTTGCTTTTCCACCAATATGTTATTTTCGGCTGTCCGGTCTACTTTGAACTTCCTCTGGTCCTCCAAAATGATATTCATTTTCCTTAAATATTCGTCTTTGGTCATGACTACCACACCAGAGCCTTTATCCGGTTTAAGGAATAACAAATGCTGCATCTCTCTCAGTTCCTTCATGGCCCGATAGTGTTCCTGCTTTAGACAGCACTGTTGACGAATGGGTGCCGACAAAAACTGGTTGGAGATATCCACCAATTTTGCGCGGAACCAGCCTGTCTCATCAGGAGATGTAGGCGACAGTTCCTTCAGTTGATCGTGCATGTATTCAAATTGAACTTGTGTGTTCAGCTTGTTAACGTTCTTAGGCGGAATCTTGAAATTCAGTCCAAGTGAGAGGACCTCCAGCTGCGTCTGAGTGAACGCAGTAGACGAAAGGTTGTGCACATGTTTGAAACCATCACCAGGAAACACACTCATTTCGGCTGATCGTGAAAGGGAGCGTTGTAAAGAGCGACGAGTTCTACCCCTAGTTAATTCAAGGGTGTCTCGAGAGAAGATCTCATATTTCATTCGGCACACCAGTGACAAGCCACCAAGAACTCCGGCGAAGCGATTTTGGGTTTCCACGAACTTGTTGATCTTTTCCCGACTGGCATCGATATGCGAACATGTTAATCTAACAAGATTGATGTTGTTTCTCGGTAATTTTTCTTTAGACAACAGCTTAACAAACGACGTCGGAAATTGACTTGATCGGATACATTCCTCATAAAAATCAATGCGTGTCCGTTCCACTGCTACCTTGCACCGTAACGAAAGTAACCGGTCCAATGATCGCACATTAGAAACAGGGAGTCTTCGTTTGAGAAATTTGAAACACTGAGTTCCCTTTAACCACTTCATCAGAGCAGAAAGAAGTGTTTCAAAATTCAGATAAGCCCTTGACTATTCGTTCACCGCTCTTCCGCAACCGACTAAGGTGTTCTCCAAAAGGAACGTCGAATCTGTAGTTGCATATGCTGGAAGTGGGTGAACCGGGATGGGAGATTTATACAAGAGAGGATCAATCTATTTAAAACCACCAGCGCATCACTGGTTATACATGAGTTGGTCTGTCCTGTATTGATGAGGAATATGAGGAATGGGTCACAGCTCCACAGTTTTCACTTCTCACTACACCATCTACCAGGGCCATTGAAGTGAACCTCAAAATGGAAGTATGTGGTTGTCTCTTCAATTTTTCTTGAGACTCACGGGTAGATTTCGCGTCATTGTTTCACTGTTTCCTCCACAGATACTTTTTTGGAAACAAATCTTTGATGGACGCTTCCCGAAGTAACTATATAGGGGTATAGTGTGGTGGAAGTCTATTCAACTCACCGTTCATCCAAACTCCGACACAACAGAAGATATGACAGGGAGGCAATCCAAATGTCGCGTTAAAAATACCGCATCACGAGTGGACGAAGAGTCTCAATGTTGTGCCTTCCGTTATTCGCCCCTTTGCCTGTTCCATACTACAGTAATTAACTAACGATTGGTGAATTTGCATGTGCTAATAATCCCAGTCAATGACGGACTCTGATTCTTTAAATACTGTGGCACACCAATTAAGTCGGTTTTGCATCTCATGAATAGCAGCTCTCTACTACTGTCAGTGTCAGGTCTTCTTTTTGTTACTTAAGTAGACGTTCCAATTCCAGTACGATTGCTGGGGCCATCTGAAGTCCCTGAAACCGAGCATCATATGTAGTTCTTTACCAACTGTGCTGAGTTTTATAAAGATGCTATCTCAGCTTTTGCTGTACCGTCTCCATCCGGCTTTGTCTGAGGAAGGTACTGGCCAATATTTTCCTTTAACCGACAGGCATAATCTAAGTGAGCACCATGTGATGATCTGCTTTGTTCAACCGATGAACGTTTCATCGTTATGAGCAAAATGAAATCCTGTTGCAGCCTGACTACGAGGTACGCTGGTGTAGATTTTATGATAGCCGAGACATCTCATTCGTTGTTCGGTCCTGAACTTAAGTTATTGTAATGTACCATTCATCACGTAAGACTGCCGTGATATATACGCTAAAGCTACCCATGGTTAACTTAGAAGGTGCATTCCACAGCAAACACGAGAGGAAAATATGCTTACCACAAAGGAAAACCACCGAACATCCTCCCAGTACTGAGGGAAAGAAGCACCCCATGACGCGTTCAGTTGTGAGCGTTGAGTGTCACTTTTCCCATGATGGCCTCGAACTACCAAGAATGCTTGGCTCAGCAGGAAAGAGGCTAGCCCCAGGATTTGCAAATCAAGAAGCCGAAAAAGGACCTCAAATAATGTTCGAGCATGGTGGTGGGAAATCATACGAATTTTATGCGACTGAGCTCCAACACCTTAACAGTTACAAGGAAGAATAAAGGTACGGGTGTCCGAAGGATGCAGATCCGGTTATTTTGGTTTGTCCGGTGCCGAACGAACTTCTGTTGACCTGATAAAGAGCTACCGGAAACAGGATTTATCACCACTTTTGAATATTAGAGTAAATACTGAAAACAGGGTGTTCTAAGTAAATAAGAGTCTAACAACACTTTAGAATGATATGTAGAAGTGCGGCTGACAACCTCAGAAAGAAGGCTGATCCACTGATTGATAAGCCTATAAGAGAACTGTTGCCCAAGAAATGTCTAAGTACGAAGCGTGGAAAGGTTCCTGGCACGTCCTAGTCGGCCGCCATCGGTTGCTATGATGAAAGACAATTCCACCGTAGTCATCCAAATTCAAGCCCGCGATTAGTTTGATAGCCGTGCCCTGGACACGTTTAATAGCGAGTATTCAATTCTACAGGCCGGTGTACAAGACCCAATAAGCATACTCGGGTAGCGGTCATACATAAACCCCGGAAGGCGTTTGAAACGCCATCTTGTCTATTCCGGGGCGGTAAATCGCTTTTTGGCCGGCACCTCACGGTGATGAACGAAGGATAAGTTAGACAATATGCACATGCCTAGATCTTTCAGACCGACCTTCCTGATCTAGTATGCTGAAGCCACCGGGAATCACGAAGTTATTGTCAGTCCTCACCGAGTGACATGTGTGCGCACTTACTGCCATTTACTGGGAAGCTCCGATCGTCCGACCAGCGTCTAACCGCGTCAAGACCAATTCACAATGCATTGATGTTGGTGGCATTTCAGGTTTTCGGGTCACCGGCGTACGGAGGAACGTTGCTGGAAATATCGTCCTGGAAGTAACTGATGTAAACAAGTAAAGGAAGACCCAATATTGATCCATGAGGAACTCCAGCAGGAATGAAAGAGGGAGATGAGAAGTCTTATCCGGTTTGAACTCTAAAAGTTATATCAACCTCAAAAGAGGAAATCTAGCTGAGAACCTATCCCTAGACACCATAACCTTCCAGTTTCTGTTCGAGAGGGTCACGTTGGTGACATCAAGGACAGCATCTGGCATTGGGCTGTTGTCTTTTGCCCCCGCTAGACTGTCCATGAAGATCAGCATACCTGTTCTCCACGACCGATTAGAAAGGGAATCATGGTGGGTGAAGTAAAAAAGATTGCTCAAGAATGTCACACTTTAAAAAGCGCCCCATTACCTCGCACGAAATCCTTGTAAGGCTGATCGACCGATAGCTGGCCGGGGAGAACCGGTCACCCGCTTTAGAGATGGGTGTGACCGAGGCCTCTTTCCATGCACTAGGGAGAATATCAGTCTGCAGTGTCTTTTTAAACAGCTTATGAAAAGGGTTGTGCTTGACTAGCATATGCTTCTTTGGGAATTCTGAGATGGATCATTACAGGTCCCATAGCACTGTGTGAATTAAACTTGTATAAAAGGTCGTCAAAACGTACTACAAAAAACTCGGCGGTAAGAAGTGGTTGACGAGAGCTCCGCAATGGTAGAGTAGGATGTCAGTTCGGCGGCGCAACGCTGTGGACTGTCGAGCAGCACTCCGCGAGTAACTCGACCTCAACTAGGTGGGCCGAAGAAGTCTGTCCGTCGGGCAGTCACAGAGAAGGAGTTGAAGGCTTAGCCTTTCTTGGTCGGCGCAAACTCTCCAATAAGATTTTGTTGGCGCAAGCTCTTGAGAGGATCCTATCTTGCAAGAGCTTAGTCTGCTCGCGGATATCCTGCCAATACCTATTTCGAACGGCTCGGAAGAAAATAAGGTCCTCTGGGTTTCCCGTAAGCCTCTGCTTGAAAAATAACTGGGAACTCTCACCAAGTAAATGATGTATTCTACGCGGAAGAGGTGACCACCTCCAGTGATTACAGGAAGTGCACAACTTGTGCGGTACGAATAAAGTGTCCGCCTTCTGGATTGTATGTTGCAATGCATGATAACTCTGGTTAAAAGAATCGTATTTAAGAAAGGATGATCCTAGCCAGTTTCTTAGATCATTGAAATCGGCTTGATCGAAAGTTCGAACTGTGGACTTTTGGCTGGACGTCGTAACCAGTAGCAGACAAGATCAAGGATGAACAGAGAGTGGTCACTGTGTCCAAGTGGCGGCTTGATGACCACTCCACCTACCAGGTGACTTTCACTAATGATGACTAGGTTGAGCAGAGAGGGAATCTGACCAGCACGATTTCACGTCGGAGAGTTGACATGCCGCGTCCACGATCTCCGTCGTATCAACGTCGATAAGGAAGTCGACAATCTGCTTTCACAGTCCTGAGGAGAAACTGATACCCAGCTTAAATTGGATGCATTGAGGGCAGCCACTATTAACCGTAGCTCTATTGGTCGGTACGCTTAGAGTGTAGTGTCCTCGCTGCGTACGTCAGTTTTTTCTGGATGCGTACTAACCCTACACTTGTGGTGTGCCTTGGCCGCCATCTGCATATCGTCATATCTATCATGTATCATCAAAGAAAATCGCCCTTCCCTTCCAGGCTGAACCATCCCGGCAAACAGAACACCAGTGGAGACACTGTCCACTGTCATTTGTGTCACCTACAGTCCAGGCATTTGTGTAGGTAGACATTAGGCTCAGTGTTATGAGCTGGCACTCCGATTTCCTGTGGTTCATTGAACAGACTAAGGCAGTTAATATACACGCCCTTAAAATTTACTTTCTGGTGTGACTTCGCAGAAGAGCAGAAGAGAGATAGCTAGGAGGAGCTTGGGAAACACGGCCTAGAATTAAGGAAGGTGGTAGGGCTGGACTCGGTCTGTTCTGCCCGCTTGTTCCGACAACCCTCCTTTGGGGTTACATTGGCGACGTCACTGTTTTTGCGTGCGTCAGCGAGCCTACATACACTTGATCAGCATTCTTGATATCGCAAATTGTGACCTCCGTACCTCTGGTAATCCCATTTAGTCGTTTTTTGTTTAGGTATCGCCACCTAGGTAAAATTCAACTTCTGCTGCTGCGTGCGGGGTTTGAAAGGGGGTAATGTGTGAGGTATTATGAGGTCACCGATAAAAATAATCATTGAGGTGGGTCAGAGAAATGCTTTCTGATTCACAAGAGGTGGCTCCAAGGGGCTCTTTTCATTGATAAATCTTCAGATGGAGTATTTCCTGCTCAACCGTTTAATGGGTTTTTGTGATGGTAAATAATTAATCTCTGCTTTTCCGTTGTCAGTGACATCACAAGCCGTACCTCCTCTTGAGGACTCGGTGCTTGAAGTGGCGGCCACGAAGCCTCTCTCCGGACTCAGCCATGAGCAGAGGACCGTAAATGGACACTTCATATGCGGAAATTATGAAGTTAGCCCTTCAAATCCATTGTTTTTCCCACCACGGTCTCGGGGTTGAGCATAGCAGGTAAGGTTACCAATAGGCCAAGTGACTTTTTGGTTGTCTTGACGCGTAACCTGTTCGCGAGTACCAGGTTGGTGACGTCCGGGAAGATTGAGAATGTTGGGACCGATTTAGCTAGCCCAGTTGGAAGAGTGTAAGAAACCGGCCCCATAAATCAAACATCCTCTCTTTGATAGCTTTACACTTAATTTTTATCACAGCCTCCTCCGTGTGCGGTTGACATGGCAAAAGCCTTCTTGGTGACTGCAACATTAGAGGGGACAAACACTGTGCATTCACTTAGGTACTGCAGTTTCAACTTCAATTCCGATAGAGCCCGTTTGTACCCATCCATCCTACTGCTTATTGAAGGAATAAAATAAGACACAGAGCTAAGAAGAGCCCCGCCTTCGCAGTCGCAAGGGTTCCGTGCCACTCCACTCGTCGTGGTGTACGCGTGCCCAGTCAGAGGCAAAGCGATGTCTTGGTTGTCGTCAAGCCTGAAGTTCATATAAATAAAATTGAGATGAAGATGTCAGCTTCCTGTGCTGTTGCTCGTTGCTGCCAGTACATTTGGATTTGTACCACTTCTGAGAGTGATTGCACTGCACACCTTTGTATGCGGACACGTTGCACCCGTAATAGCTGCAAGTGCATACTATCTCGGTGGGTGTCTGTTGAAATCGGACACTACTAGGTCTAACGCGAGCCACTGCCGACAGGAAAAACCGATGTAAATATAAAACAGTCGGTTTTCAGTAATTCGAGAAACAGATGCGAAAAAGCAAAAAATAGATACTATAGGACCCAAATAACTATATGTCGTGAGCCTCTGAAAATTCTTTAGAATTTGAGCGAAGAATGACTTCCGGTCGAGAAGTTCATCCATTTCCCGCAAAAGTATATGCATCGCCACCTCCCCACCATCATTAAAAATTTTCTGCATATTTTCCCAGGGTTATCTACATGGAATAATGATCAGATTCTTCGCCAGTACATCCCACTCATTTTTCAAGCCCCTCTTTTCTGGCATGACCTTGAGCATTATGTCAGTGTAACGCGCAACAGAAACCAGCTAGCGCGCACGAATTGAATTTGAGCTGTGTGACGGGGCGTGCTGCTGTATCGTCGGTGCCGTTTTAGCATAGGTTTGGGTAAGTCGTGTGCATGGCTTAATGGGCCTTTGACTCACGCCTGTCCATATTGTTTCTCGTTTCAGAACTGTTGTTCGAACCCCCCTACTTCGGTCGAACGTTGTTCCCTGGTGCGTCCACGTTGCCCGGAGGTTGGTGTGCGAAGTCACGTGCATTCACAGTAGAGTCGGATGATCTGCATGTTACAGTCAGTGATCACCTTGTGGAGTCCCAGCTGATGTAACAAAGCAACCGTTTTATTGAATTTTGTAGATCCCAAGTACTATCGTCTCAGAAGTATGAACCCCAGAATGCTCCTCCTAAATTTGAATTCCCCCCATACGATGTCTGTTTTGCTGCTCCATTCACAAAGCTGACTCACTGTACAATCGACAGTTTCGGTTTTCAAATGTGTACACACTTTAAACTCTGTAGGTTGAACACGCTCTCCTGAGCGTGTTTCTCACAAATGCGTCCAGAAATACACTATTATTATTATTATTGTGGTATTCAATAGCAAATATAAGTAGTCGCGTGCATGTTTTGGATCTACAAGGCACCAACAGATCAAAAGTATGAGTGGATATTGACAACGTGAAAACTTGAACCAATTTGAATTTACCCGCGCATAGTCAGTGGGGTACACAAAATGTTCGATAGGTTCAACAGATCTTATGGATATCCTATTTTTTAATTTTGTGGAGCTGGGTATAGAGTTGGATATTCGTTTACGTGCAACTGTAACACCGAGTAAATTATAGCTGGTAGGCCGGTTGGTGAATTTTTCACGAAAATAATTATAAGTAATGGGCCGGTGCGTAAAAACTATAGCCAGTTGCATGTTGAACATGAAGATGAAAAAATAAGATAACAGAGATGAGCGGGCTGAAGTTGCTTCCGGTATCAAAGGCTCGCGCAACCCTAATGTGACCTAGACAACCGACAAGCATGTCCACACTCCACACACGCCAGGGAATTGTCGTAGAAAAGAGGATTTTCCTTTAAAAACATATAGTAACCCACGGTTATAAAAGTAGCAACAGCAATCACAATAAACATGAGAGGCGACGTGTAGAGGATGAACGCTGAAAGACGTTCTACCTCTAGATCTGTTAGTATGCGACAGGAAGACTACTGTAGTGGACCTAAACACTGTCAAATTACTCGAGCATGAACGCGGAGCCAAAATGTGGTAAAAACCAAAATGAAATGACTCACAGTAGTTGGTGAAGGTGTGTTAGTTTAGAAATCCCAACACACGGAATAAAATATCCGACGGAAACGATCCGTATTGTTACTCCTAAGATATTTCCGCTGGAAACAGATGGTTGGTTCCGTTAGTTTTTAACCCTCCCGAAACCAGTACACGAGCGACACAGAACGCAGAGAAGACGCACGGCTCGCGACCTCGGAAGTAGATTTCGAATTATTGATTATCGAATCAATTGATTAGCTTGATTTGAACACGGACTGTACACGTGAGTTGATGAGGGCGAAAAGAGGGAACAATAAAGATTATAAAGTACAAAGTGCTGTACAGAACTCTACACTACGCAGTATTGGTGACACACCCTCTCCAGCAATTTGTAAGATCGGTTGCCAATCAGAAATTTTGTTAGAGGTTTGTGTCTGTCGAAGCAGCCTTGTGAAGAACGTTGCACTGGCTAAATAATAGTGGAAAAAAAGAAAAATTCCTTCAGATAAATCTACCGTCTTGGTAATCTACATTCAAGGGCTGTCCCCGTAGATTGGATTTGCCAGTGACAACTTGCACGTCGTTACAGAGATGTGAAGAGTGCGCAGAGTTTTGTGGACAGATTTCAAGTCTCTGCGAGGCGTTCATATTCCAGATTGAACAGGTTTGTTTTCTCGAGCCTCAATACAAAGTACTCATTTCTGGGTTTCTTGTGGTAGCTTTGAAATGTGTTTAGTTTGCCTAATGTTTTGATAAAAAGAAGAGTAGACTCGCACGTTCGGTTCTATGCGGGATCTGACCACAATAAGGAATAGAATGGAAGAGTGGGTAGGATTTATACGATGTAGATTATCTACTAGGCTTACATAACTGTTAGCTTTATGTGCTAGTAATGCGGTGTTTTCGAAAACATCAAGGTTTTCTCGACTAAAGTTGGCCAGATCACGCTGTTGAGCGACTGGCGGAGTCGGAGCTCCTTTCATGCGGTAACCCCCCTCTCTAAGTTGGCCAGCATAAAGAAAGCCTGATTTTGCCACTCGTTTTAAGCAATGACCGATGGTTTTCTCCCCCAGCAGTATAGGTTGTCCTAATTGACCTGAGGTTTCTCCTCACTCCCTGATGTTCCCGCCTGTACCAAGAACTTTCTGTCATCTGTATAACTTAGGCACTCATACCGTATATTGACGGTGGCGCCTTAAGCTAATATCAGGTGGAAAGACGGTCCGTGAATGAAGACCTGGGGTACTCCCCAGCGGTTGATTGCATGGAAGAGTGTATTCTGCAGACCCTTTAGTTGAAATTCTTGTCGGAGGGGTAGTTTTTCGATTGGACCAACAGTTGGCGTGGGATGTCGCAAGCCTACAAACTGTTTGGCAACATGTCGTGTTCAACCTCGTCAAATTTCACTGTAAAATCTGTGTAGGCTATATTTGCTTGGCCTGTTTTGGTCCATGCGCCATTCGCTGCCAGTGGGTTGGTCGTAAACGAGTGAGCTCCACAGGATCCATACTGTTGAAACGTTGAAAGGTTAATTTTTCTCATCCGGCGCCGAGTATAACTGTTGCCTCAGCTTTTCAGTATATTTGGTTTGATGGTGACTGAACCGGCGGGACGGTAGTCCACATTACTCTCTGTACCGCCCTTACGGAGTGACACCTTATTACGGTGCTTAGATTCAAATAACATTCTGCTCTTACTTAATGAGCGGTAGAGCAACACTAGAAGGTCCGCGTATTGCTCGAGAAAACTGGGTGGTACACTGTCTGGATCAAATCACTTATATATCCCTAGGTCCCTGAACATCTTGAGGAGAGGTGTGTGAGATATCTTGATGTCCACGTGAGCACCGGTGTAACCGAGTGTGCTGTAGTGCGCCACGAGTTCGGGTGCCATACACGGCACCTAGTTTTGACACAGTAGCTTCACTCCCCCCCAATAGCCGTTCCCGCAGGTTGTTCAGGAGTCTCAATGCACCGTACACCCGGTCTACACTTGAATACCCACGGAAAGTGATGCGTAGAACGCCCTCGAGTTTGACTGCGTTCTTTTCGGAAGATCATTCTGGTAGACATCATGGCCATACATAAACGCGTCACTGCATCTGTTGTGTAGTGCCGTGCACAACTAACAAGCCCTTTCGGTTCCTTATATTGGAGGAAACCCCATGTCTTGCGTCTGGTAGCCGTGAGGTTGCTGACAGTTCACTCCAGTCATTGCTTCATGCTTGAAAGAGCAGACCTTAAAGGTATATGGTGTCGGATGGCCGGGTGAACAGTAGGCCTGAAGGTTGCTCAATGGTTGCCCAACGTTATTGACGCGTCGGACACTTCATTTGCCATACTCGGGTTCCCTTGTGAGGATGAGATATTTGAGCGGGAAAATGAGAACCATCACCTGGAAGCTTTCTCCAGCCAAGTGACATTGCAAATAAAGTCAGACAACGCAATGGATTGGTCGCTTACTTCCAGCAAGTTGATGCAATTTACCATATCACCATCATCATCATCATCATCATCATCATCATCATCATCACAAACAACAATACATCAGTGGCTCACACTAATGCTTAGCTGACAAACAATCATGAAGACAAAGCAAACCATATATAGGAAGAGAGAAGGAAAAAACAAAAGGACGGGAGAGGACATAACCACTGGAAATAACTATGGCTATGTTCAAACATTCAACATCAGGGTGTCTACACTTTGCAAACAAACAATCGAGATGTAAGTGAGAGTAAGGCAATTCACCTTATAGGTGCATGTAAGTTCATAAAATCTACTCGGGACAACATAAAACCTGTATATCTTGTCGGAGTCTGGTTGTTTCGTGGTACGTAGGTCTAGGCTGAAATTTCCGTAGCGGGAACATCTCAGAAATTTTTTGCTGTGATAAACTGCACGGCTAGAACGAGTTTTCGATCGTTGCGCGGCGTGGCGTTCTGGTGACAATGAATGTCACTGATTGCACACGGTGTGGTGCTACTAGTTCTAGAGGAACAACATGATCCGTGAGAGGTGAATTTATCCTTGCAACGACGGTGGGGTGGTCTGGTAGATTTATTGTCACTCCACCACCCTGACCCTTTTCACTACCATGGCGGAAGTCGTTGGGTGCCTGCAAGGAAAACCCGATGTCTCTGATATATGACGAAAACCACGACTCAGTTACAGTGCCAACTGGGAGGAATAATCATCAGAGGAGCCACACAACTCTGACAGTTCATTTGGCAGGTCCATTGCATTGGTAGCCGAACAGTTCAAGAGGTTTACCATTGGAGAACAACCCTTATTACGTAACTGATTAGTGGTGGTGTTGAAGCCACTCTCAAACATTACTTTGGTTGCTGGAACCTACGAAACTGGCTAATGGCAGTTTTTTGGTCGACCAGCGGGTGTGTCACTGATCCAGGTGACCGATACGATGAATAGCATCCGGCGCGTTTAATGGAGTTAACTGGCCAGTGGTATGCCTCCAAATGCGCGGTCAACAGGTAAGCCACAAGTCCAGTGTGCCCACGACCTTCGTCCCTCAAACTAGCGACCCATAAATCTAAGTATTGTAAGTATAGATAGGTGCGCCAGTCAAGGTAGATGGGATATATTAGACGTTACTACTGTTGATCTTAGTCTGCTGCCGACATAAGCCCACTAATCATGGTCGCGGTTCTCATCGTAACCCTCTGGAATCCCGTGTACACTGATGCACCTTTCTGGCGTGGCTGAAGGGACTGCCATTAAAAGAGGAAGAAGCAAAACTCATTCTTCTTCCGGATGTTCTATGAATTAGGCCGCCAGGCGTTTAGCAAATTTCCTAATTATGTCACCTGGTAGCCAGGTAGATCAGCTTCTCGCGGCAGTGAATAACAGCTCTTCAGTCGTCGAATACCAGGATCCGGCTTCAAGCCTCCTCGGGCAGCATGAGTGTAGTTCGAGTGTTACCAGAGAGGACGGAGCGAGAATAACTCAGAATTCCACTCGCATTTCTATGCTGTCATTGTTTGCTTACTGTTACTTTTTTATTAGAACTGTATGCATCAGAAACCACACAAGACTACCCTTATTCTTCGTCAAGCCTTTATTACAGAGCCGTGTTTGAACAACGCGTAGACAAATACCGACCATCGAATTCAACACAAAAATTGCCCAAAGAATACGGTATCAAGCATTATGCAACAAGATGTGCAGAACAGGCCCTACAAAACTCGTCTGCCTAAAGCCGAATAAACGCTGAAAAATCAACGTAAAAAGTTATCTTACAACTGTCTCTGATATATCCTACGAAACGTAAAAGGTTCGCCCCACGTAAAACATATCGAATAAATAGAAATAAGTTACGCAGTTAACTCCAAGTAAGTTACAACACGTGTTTTGGGCAGTCACCAGATCTGTTGACCATTTTTACAGGTTTCTGATGCTTACATTTTTTATTCGGCCCCTTTGTATGTTACGGTCTCAACTTTGTAACCTGACTGCACCTTCTCACCCGCGCGAATTGTATCACTGGTTTAGAGGTCGCCGTGTAGCATATTTGCCCTCATTTGGAGTGTTCAACCGGAGGTGAACAGTTTTGCTCTGTTTGCTGTTAGAGGGACTTGTGGGGTCACTCAACGTATTCATTATGTAGCGTTTATTCTACTCCGAACAGTCGATTTGTGATTTACGGCACATCTTCACCGTTGACAGTGACCGCCACAGTTGAGTTATGCAATAAATTGTTTTCAACTTTTGTTGTTCACAAAATAGTCCCATATAAACTTTAGTCAAGAAATTTGGTGGTTGTGTAACGCGCAAACGAAATCAGAGAGCCCTCACGAATTGAACTTGGGTTGTGTAACGGGGCGTGCTGTTGTGTTGTCGGTGCCGCTTTAGCTTACGTTTGAGTAAGTCGTGTGCATGTTACAGTTGTTATTCCTCTACGGGTTGATGGAAGACGGCTTGCCGGGACACTATGAACGAGCGGGTGTGCTCGGTTGAGTTGGAAAACTGAACGGAATTTACATACAAAAACGTCAAATACGACATCTGGGCGCAAAGCATCTGGGAAGATTTTAAAAAAATTTGGCTGGTATGGGACGCAGCCCAAAAAATGTTGTGCCCACGAATGATGTTGGACGTAATTAGGTCTCCCGCGATCCGGCTGTTCTTGAATAATTACCACATATTGTTTCTGATTCAAATTCAATAAAAAGTGGCTGTTATGCACCGGGGCTTCTACTGGCGTCGACAGATGTATCTCTGTGCGGGTTCTATCAATAGATAGCTTCTCACCCTGGTCTCTGGGTGGATGGACGACATAGGTTTTTTACATTGAAGCCATTCTTGTGAGTTAAATCCCGCATCCCTGACGTGGCGCAGACGCCTGGCAACTTTGCTGACCAAAAATGTTTGATGTCACAACTCAAGACGTTGGTAGACAAGCCGTGTGTGATACGTATTGGCTGATGTCGCTCTGCTCACTGAGTTGTTTATTCAACACACCTTCTAGAAAGAATAAACGAAAGAAAATAATCCTAAAGACCTTAATTTTTTAAACAAACGGTAAGGATTTGCCCGTCCGAACCGGGTGAAGCACTGTGCGATCAAGCCGATGGGCCGATGGCTTTTGGAACCATATCGGTTTTCGCCAACAAGAAACCTTTTATCTGTAAGTTGTGTTCTTAACTCAGTCACTTTTGTCGAGTCTCAAAAGTCGGAAAATAGTCCTTCATTTGTCTTCCCAAACAGGGGGCAGAACCAGTATCTTCAAACACCAACAACGAGATTGAGCAATTATTAAACATTTTTTGTACTTCAACCAACAGTGTCAACAGGGTTTCATCTCCAGGCGCCCGATCTACGCCGCTCCCAGACTCTGCTCCTGTGTCTAGCACATGGCGGGTTGAAGTGCCACATGTCTGCTCTTCGCAGCAGCGTATCGTCCGAAAAATTCTGATCTAACATTCCATCTCGAAAGCGAAGCTTTTGTTACCACGCACAAATTCTGAGCTGCGGTCTACATATAGATTTCCTCCCGACAAGTAAAATCAGTGGCGTCAGGAAAAGGTCAGCGATCATAGACTGTGTTACCTCTCGGCAGACTGCCCTAGATTTCACGCGCACAGATGTTCAACCGTATTTTCTATGAACTGTCCGTCCTCCTATTACTTCGAATGGACCAAAATAACTGAGATTGGTTTATAGGAAAGAATACCAACCAGACTGTACTCTCGCCGAAAAAAACAGAGCCACCAGCTGCTTGCTAATCACCATGCTATGATGTTGCCGAGAAAGCACCCACCTATGATGACTTTAATTGCCACAGAATCGTGGAGAGTTAAACGTTGCTAACTGGTTAGTAGTTTCAGGTTTTTTAATCTAAAGATTTCCAGACCGAGGATCTGCTAAGAGTCTTGCACGCGGATTTCTAAAAACTCCACCCACACTTCACTGTCATCAATGGTAGTCTAGACCTTTGCTCTACTGGTTGCTGGTGCAACTAAAAGCACATTTGGGAAACTTCTCGCTATCAAACAACGTGGTGATTTATTACAAATTTAATTACTTGTGCTCTGTAACATTCCTGTTTTAAAATGTTTGTTTCTAATGAAGATGAATCGGCTCACACCCAGCAGTGCTAAATTCCAGCAGACATCCACCGAAGCAGTGATCTTTCGCAGTCTTTACGAATGTGCAGTATCACCAGTATTAGAAGTGGCACAGCTTCATATGCATCGGCTCAGCAGACCAGTACAATCAGCCGGCTTCTCCAAATGTTCCTTTATTCTGTGTGTGCTGTAGGTTTAGCGGCAGGCAAAGTGCCGCTTTGACCAAGGCCGTCCGCGCACCCCTCGTGACAACCTACCTAATGCTGGAAACTTGTGACTGCAGACACGTCATTCTCGACTCCCTATTTCCCTGTAATTTTACAATGGGGGTTGGTATCAATGGACCTGTCCAAAGTTAATGCATGACACTTCCCATCCCGAAACTGCAATCACGAAGAGGGCAGTTGCCTTTACATATGCACGCAGGGAAAGCTGTAAGCCAATTGAAAAATACAGCTTCCGAAGGAAAGAAAGCTGCTGTTTGGGGCAGATTCCTCAAACCTTAAATAACCGAGTTAGACCAACTCTGGGATATTCCTACCCTGATGCCGCATGCCTCGTAGTTGTCAGCAGGCTGTGCACCAAGCCATTCAAAACGTCATTCGGCCTACTGATAGCTTTACCTGCCATGCTCACCCTCGGAACAGTGTCCGAAAACTGTGGCTTCGAAATCAACCGGAGCTAACCTAGAGAGCTTGTCTATCGATCGCTGTCCTCGAGAAAGAAAGAAGCATGAACGGTAACCTAAAAATCGACCACAGTTTCACGGTCGACCGCTAGATACAGTTGTATATTAAGGTAATAGTGTTTATACAAGCCCTGGTGTCTAAAATAGAAGGCGGGGATATCTCTACTCTAGAGGAAAGTCGCAGACCGATTTTCCGAGCACAATCAAGTGTCGTAAGAAAGGCGATGGTTCAGTAAACGTTAACCGCGTTACTCGACCCAAAGTCGACTATGAGAACAACTAAGAAGCAAACAAGACTTGTTCCCTGTGTTTGATCATCAGGCTAGGTAGAGAAGAAGGCCGTTTCATTAGAACAATAATCCTTAAGTCATGCGGTCTTCTCAAAGTGGTTTTGCATTCTAGATTCACTTTAGGTCTGTGCAACTCACCTAATCATATTTGGCCAGATGGGTTTTCGGTCCACTCGAAAACCTTCAGGTAAGAGCAAAAAATATAGTCTCCGAGATATGTTTCATTCCACTGAGGAGATTCAAGACCTGAACATAATCAACCAAAGAATGTTCTGATTCGACGTCACCTCATTACTTACCAACGTGCTTCTACACGAGGCAATTGACTAGTTATGCGATTACATCGAGCGTAGCAACAAACATCTGAGCATCCAAAAAGTGAACTGAGAGAACTGCTGGTAATTTGTACTGATGAAGTTCAGTTTCTGTTCAACAATGAAATGGACCGGCGGGATGATGAAACGGCAACGGTCCTGTCTCTGGGTATTCCTTTAGCTGACGTTTTTATGAGCGGACTAGAAACTAAGCAACTGAGTAAGGTCATTGAAAAACTTACGTTTTACAAACTCTATCTTCATAATAATCCTTGTGTTGTCAACACGAATCCTAACATGAGCAGAGTTATGCAGGTTTTAACGCAGCTCATAGCAGTATTAAACTGACCAAAGTCAGACAATAGTGGTCAATCAAATTTTTTGGCTGTTGTCGTAATGAGAAGAGAAAATGATTAAATCCAGCGAAGTGCGCATAAAAATCATACTTGGGGTGACCAGCACCTCGACTATGACCGTTCCGTTCCGCTAGATTAAAAGCGTGAATTCGCGCGACGTCCCGCGGATAGGGCGTTAAAGATCTGCACCCTTGTCACTTTACGGGCTGAGTTAGATTTTCTAGAAGTGTTCGTGCAGGAAGACTGCCCATTGCGTTATATCCAGAAGGCGGTGCGGGCGGTAAAGTTGTAACTTAGACCAGTCTCTGTGACTAAGAAGCTGACGTTCATCTGTCTCACTTCCAAGGGAGATCAACCGTCCGAAGTTACCACGGAAAAGCTCAGAAAGTCAGCCGGAAAAACCTACTTTCCGGCACGACTGGGCATGAGTTTTTGCTCAACGCTCACTATCACATCAAAACTCAAAGTCGAGCTTCAGTATTCCACAACCAGCTGTCGTGTGTGCACACTTACTTGCTCGTGTCGACCATCATACAGTGGTCGTACTACAGAGCCACTGTCTGACAGAGTGCGTGAGCATCTTCCTGCGTGGTTGTGCAGTGGTGTGATCAAAACGGCTTCAAGCGCAGGTATTGCTCACTTGGCCGACTGGGACCATTCTATCATTGAGAAAGATGCCATTCAGACTGTCTATCGGGTACCAAGGAATCGATCAGAATTAGTGAGATTCTGACTGTTGACAGGTGCCGAGGCCATTATCACCCGACTGCGCTGCTCTGACCCCTGTGTTCAGAAGAAGTTCGCGCGGACATTTAATCTCTCCTGGCCCACAATTAATCATGCCCGAGATTTGAACCAGTGACTGCGTAACGGATACCAAAAATGTCTTCCATAGCCCCTACTGACAGTAATTCTGAATGACCATTGCCAGTATTTTCATATTTGTTGTGTTTTAGTTTGCCTGGTGATCAAACGCGGCAAACAAGTTATGCTCGCTCATATGTCGCCCTCAATATTCCTGTGGGTGGTTTCAGACAAATCAAACACGTCACTATGAGTTAGCGGCAAATGGTATCTGTATCTCTTAGGATGATTAGGCACGCTTCTTTCTGCGTAGATAAAGCAACGTCTCGGATGCTTTCTGAGTTTTATATAAGATCACCCCTTGAATATGTGATTCAAGTCGCGTGAACCGGTCCGAACGAAGACACGCTAGCTGTGGGGCGTGTCCGGCGTGCGACTGCCGAACTAGTCACAGGCGTGAGAAATGTCGCGCACGAGATTGGACTTCAGATGCTTGATTTGTATACGTTCAAATTTCGATGGAGCAGTAAGTTAATCTTCACACATATCTTCTTCAGGATAGATTTTGGTAAACAGTTCTTTGTCATATCGAGTAAAGACGGCAGGCGAGAACATAACAGGAAGCTCTTCAAGCTCCGTCCTGAGACCCTCCTTAGGCAGTAGTTCTTGTCTTGTAGAATTATTAACCATTGAAACAGCCTCCCCCATGAGGTCATTAGTAACGCTTCTTGAGAACGCTTTGAAGCACTTTTTGATTCTCATTCACCTAATCATTAATTATGTGAGTAGTCCTACTGTTCTTGGTGTTTATCATAAACTCCAACAGTGATGTCACACCCTGTTTCCAGTGGTTTCATTTCAGATCGACAGACGGTTGCTTGGCACCAGGCAAGGAAAAACCGAATGGGCACAGGTAACTTGAGCCTCTGCTACGAACTTATGATCGCCTTTCAACTCAACAGACGCCCGCTAACAATGAGCAAGAAAAACCGACCGGATCCAAGAACCTTGAGCCGCGGGTAACTCGAAATTTTGTTTAAATTTCCTCGCTGTC
>QNGE01006983.1:0-14513 GCA_008508345.1 Paragonimus westermani
TGCGATCAAATGTGAGTGATGGTCAACTTGAAAATTAAATATATAAAATCAGGCCTACAGTGAACTCTATCAAAATTCACACTCAAACCTGTGCGCTGAAAACATTTACGCACTGATTTCACCACGTTCACGCATTAAACGTTTGCAATCTGATTACAAAGCTCCACGAGTATCTCAAAACCTAGTTGTTCAACCCGGGCCAGGAACAACACCACGAATGTTCCCATGTCCCAGAAACCTACATGAGGGCACAACGCTAAAAACCGCTTGTTGATGAAAGACCTTTGCATACAGAGGAGTTTTCATGCATGTGCGATCATTCTTTCTGAATGTCTGCGTCAAAACATTATCCCACATTGTGCTAACCACGGACTATCGCTCAATCATCTGTAAGCTTGAGTAACAACCAGAAAAAACGGAAGACGGATTTCATATATACTGAAAACCGATACCCACAAACGGCTATGCAAATGTGAACATAGTGACAGCTAAAGTGGGCTGCATACAAATAACAGCTGAACGTCAGCTACAGAAGTAAGAAAACGGTAAGGCAGCGAGTCGCAAGGAGTGAGAATGGGATTTGAACAGCTCCTGAGAGAAAGTTGTCAAACTTGGCAAAGATAAACGTCAAGACCAGCAACTACACGTGGATCACAAACCTATCAAGTTGTTCACTACTCAACGGTGAACAAGATGTCCCTGTCAAAGGACACAATTTCAATAATAGACATGCAACAAACAGAGAGTAATTGGCCACCTTGGAGTATACAGTGTAATCGAGCGGTCTAACAGAAGAGGCACAACAACCAGTCTGATGAACCTTCGTCCCCGTCGTAACTCACAGAAGGCAGTCCAGGAAACCTCGTCACAGGAGGACAACGAGTACGGAACAACCGAAAATGTGATAACGAAATCATCGTCCAACCAGCTGACAAAGGACAAAACAGACTAAGTGGATAAGGCATAACAGATGCATAACGACACTACTACCTTCCACCTATTCAATGTTGACCTGACTGCAAAACTGACCGAGAAAGACAGCACCGCACTGAGGAAATCAGGAGCAACGCACGAAGTGATCAAACAAGAAGGTTTCAACATGCAGCCACATGAGGCAAACACTGTACAATTCTATGGACTACCGAAAGTGCTTAAGGGTGTTACCACACTGCAACCAATTGTATCCCTACCAGGCAAACTGATTTATCAACTGGCCAAATATCTATTCAAACGATTACAATAACCCATCAGCCGATCAGAACACTCCATGAACACTGCTGTGTAATCCTTGAGAAAACCAGGACGCGTGGGGATAATATGAAAGACGAGGCAATGAGTTCGTTTAATGTCAAAACGCTATTCATTTCTCTCGACCCCACTCTGACCAAAAGTATACTGCAAGGTATTTTAGGGGGAAGACTTATGACCGAATGAATCCTCGAAACTGGAAAGCACATAAGATCTCATGAAGGCATGTTTGTCAACAAAGCTTGAATCCGGTGGTTTAACCTATGAACAAGTGAAGGGAAATCCAATGGGTTTGTCTATATCTGGAATTATCATTGAGACGGTTGTAAAGTTATTACAGGGCACCGCGTTGCTGAACATCAAGCAGAAATTGTGGACACGATATACCAACGATACATTCGTTTACTTTAAACGCTCAGTGATAGTAGACACACAGACCGCCTAGAAACGCTCCTGTTGATATTACGTTTGCTACTGAGAGTAAGACCAACAAGCAGCTTCCGTTCTTGGATGTACTAGCCAGTCGTGAACCTAATGGAACAATGACGACCTCAGTTTATCGAAAAGCAACATACAGGGCGCAGATCCTCCGTTCTCACAGCAACTATCCAGTTTGCCACGAAACGAGCTGAGTCCAAACTCTGTTTGAAAGAGCAAAAACACACCGCAGAGCTCCGAAGAAGGAAAACTAGTGCTATTCCCGATTATTTATTAGCTGCGGGTATCCAAAATAATTAATCCTATAGAGTCTACTACAGAAAGAAGCAGACCGGAGCTCAAAGGAACTGGTAACAAAAGGAGTGTACTACCATACAAAATAACCATGCCAGAAATAATTGAAATATTTCTGTGACCGCACAGTATCAAGTTAACACATAAGCCAACAACAGCGTTCGAATGAACATAATCAAAACCAGAGGAACAACTCGAGACCGCCGACAAAAGAAACGTTATTCATATAATCCAGTGCAACGACTGTGGGCACCATTACGGCAGTCGAACCGAGTAAGGATTGCTGACACGAATAGGTGAACAGGAACAAGCCATCAAGACAGCAGATCAGTTTTTTCGATCTCCGTTCACGATGTTCAGAGTGGACAAACATCCAATCGGATTATGGCAGAAATCTTTATTCAGCGATCACTAGACACGTAAGAGAATTTCTCGAAGCATGATACCCGCCAACTGAGTCAATAGTCAAATACATCGAGCTGGACAATATCTATGAATCACTGACAACCAGGAACTTGAGGAGTTATAAACGCCGTCAAGCCCCAATTCTGGCAAGCTCGAACGGAACTAATTAAAACGATCAGACCGGTGGTCAGAAGCGGACAATAGATAATCAGTCGGATTGGATTCCAAAAACAAGTAAATCACCCAGCCGGTCAAATGGCGAGGACTAACCAATCAGATTCGAGGTCAAACTGCAACAGCAACAGAAGCAAGCCTGTCAGACTCCGAATAGAAAGCTCAAGTGCTGTAGACTGCCAATCAATCGTCAGGTCGAACTTCAAATGCAGCAAGGAGCAGCCGATAACAATTCAGGTCAAACATCAGAAACAACAAAAAGTGACTAACCAAAATTCAGGTGACATGGTCAACTGATCCTGACACATTAAAGCATACCTTTATTGAGCTTCAACACAGTCCGCGCTCAAAACCATTACCTTACGCTATAACGCTTACGCACTGGTGGCGTCAGCAGAAATGTCTCTTCAGTGCATCAAGATATGTGTCACGTCAGTGTCTGAACTAGACGTTTACAGCTAATTAGCACTCAACAGCCACGGTGCACAAAGATGGAGCCTAAGATTACACTTCTGATCTCACTTATCGGCGAACTACCTTGTATCACTATAACCTGTGAGAATACACCATAACTCAAGGAAATCCTCACACAACAAACGAATCACCAAAATATTTGCCACATGATATCGCTTTGAAAGTAACGAAATATGGTGGATGTTGAAACACTCCAAGCTGATTTAGATTTATCATTAGGTGGCACGTAGTTTACGTGTGAAGTTAGGCGACACGGTCAAGCAAGCAAGAGGATTCTAATATTTCGAAGAACGTCAGTGAGATGTTCCGAAACTGGACTTTTTACACTCCAGATAGAGAGGTAACAAGAAGTAATTTTCTCTCACCTCATGTTTTCTGTTGAGTAGACTAGAAAGTATCAGCGCTATTCTTACACAACAACCAAACACAAGAAGGCAATAGGTCGGATGAACCAGCGAAATCCAAATGAGAGTGAGATATATTAGTATAATTCGTTTTGAAAAAAGTCCAGGAACTAGGAAAAACGATGATGTTCCAGTACACATATCAGACATTCCCAACTAATTACCTCTGAATGCTTACTTTAACAGAGGCACAAACACGGAGAAAAGCAAGACGGACATTCTACAATAAACCCCAACTATTTTCGAAAACTCATAAGCACAGTAAATTTACCAGACCAAGCTGTATAGACAACTCAGTCATTTCAGCACTTGGCCTTGGAAACCCACATAGTTTCCTGCCACACAGTATCGTCAGACCCATCAGAGATATGCTCAGCGTGCTCTTCTGTGTGCTCCAGTTTTCAGTTCTGTTACGACCTAGAGTAGGCAGGAGTCAGAAGTCACGTTTCGTCTCTCTTTCTTGTGTTATCTTATCAACCGGTCTAATATGATTATTTGTTCGTAGAACAATTGTATCATTGAACACTTCCGACGAATTGCCTCTGGGACACCACATTAGCCACCCACGTTTCCAATTTGTAGCGCATGTGGCTAGGTGAGCTGATTATGACGGGCTTGCTGTCCAGGTTAATATTTCTTGTTCCCGCCTCCAAAACACGCAGGCAAGATGTTCATTTTACCGGCAGCCCTCTTTATAGCGCTCCAAAACTCTCACTATGACAGCTGAATAAACTCAAACCATTGGAATCAAAAACGGATGACTTGAACTCACTGCCCTGTGATTTTGAAACACCACATATATAGTCACTAGTAGACGATTGATAAACATTTGCGCAACTTCCGTAGTATAAGCTAGGAGTACGCCCGGTGGCCATGGGAGTAAGTTTCACCCAGATTATTCCGATCAGGCTGTCTCTCGCTCAAATTTGATTTCTGTTCCTGGGTGAGTTGAGATGTCAATCAATTTTACATAACTTCAAGCGGTCAGCACCATCCCTATGACCTAAAACGTGTGGATTATACGTCATTCCCGAAAGTCCTTCAAAAAATTTTTGTGTGGTTGCCTGCGGGCATGGCATCCGAAGCTCATTGTCCGTGTACAAACCTCAAGTACGGTTCGGGCAGGCAGTCTCTAAATCGACGGTGTAAGTCTAAAAACAAGTGAACATACAACCGTAGCGGCTGGGTTTTCTGCTAAAAATTCCGACATGTAACAGATTGAATACATTCATTTCGCATGAATAAAAGTAAATTAAAATTCATCCTATTAAGTGATAATGAAGACATCAATTGCTCACGCTGTTTATCAACCAGAAACTTGATTGACAGTGGCCATTCACCGAACATTTCGTCCGGAGGAAGTAAATACACTCGTGGCGTTCTTGTGGTATTCTATTTATAGTAGTGCCTAGATATAAGTTGTTACCGTACCGTATGATGTTACAGTCACAGACTTCCTAACATTTGTATCAACGGCCTCATTTGCTGTTCTTTCGAAATGCAACATTCCACCGATTAGTCCTGTTCACAACGGGAACAGAGTTTACATGCTTTCTGTCAGTACGGTTGCCACTGATATACATGAAGTCATCTAGAAACCTACTCAGATTTAACAAGACTTAACGAATTACTGTTTGTTTGTTACATATCAAACTTGTCTAGTGGTCCCAACCTTACCGGACCACATTGGTTACCAGTCCCGAGTATGTAAAAATGTAACTAAATGAGAAATTCACTCCATGTTCTTGGTGAGTTTCAACTGTGCCTCACCGGAAATGCAGTGTTACTACCTGGAATGCGCCTAACACTGAAGTATTCCTCTGTAGCTGAGGCAAAACCTAAGAAAGTTGACGAGCACCTTCCTGAAAGCACCATATACAAAGAGCCGACGATTTGTTCAACTTCACGATAGATGCGTGTTTTCTTACGTTTCTACGCTAACTGGATTCTGCTCCATAGTGCCACAGCGACATACTCGTGGATTAGTCTCATTCATTTTGCGATGAGTGTGATAAAGCACGACGACGTACTACTAATAAACCCAAACCCTGTGGAGGTACCAGTCCATAGACCTAAGCGGTCGATTAATGTTCTCGATTCATCCGCCGGAAACCACATTAGCTTCTGGTCATCAATTGTGCGCCAAGTGTATCTGTAGGAATGAAAACTTTCCATCACCAAACGTAGTGACAGCATTCGTGCGTAAGGGTATGAGCGTATAGGAGTGAGAGTTCATTACCATACGTCAACTCGAGCTATCAACTAAATCCTTAATCTCAACAGTCACAAGCCGCATTAGCCTTTTAGCGAAGAGGGCTGTTGTTATGCCTACATTACGCACTCATGTGAGAAGTGACGTGATGCACGGGCATACTTATGTATCCTGGCTGAGCCAGCATGAAAAGTGCATTATATCTAACAAAGCGCACAGTTTACAGCGGACGGATCGACGAATCAATGACAAGCCAATGAGAGAAGCACAAGGCAAGTCTGAGCAGACTAGCCAGAGTGGGCACGTGAACTGCGCAACCGACAGGTGCACAGCAGGATGGATCACGTGAGTGAGCGATTGTGTGTGTGTGCACGAGTCGGGGCGTAACATAGATGGAACGTACGGCTGCAATGGGCAGTGTCAAGCTCCATTTGACCAGATCCCAACAACACATTTGAAACGCTTCACGTTGTTAGGACAACCTAACCAATCGCTCAGTATCCTACCTACTGGTTATCAGAAAACAAGCGGAATTCAATTCAATAGAAAATGGGATCGTCTGGAAAGAAACAACGGAGCACCTTAATAGATGCAACTAATCGTATGTTTATTAACGATTGCTGCGAAATTAGACAAGCAGTTTCTGTGAGTAGTCTCTGCCAACCAAAACCCCAGGAACAGAGGTATTACAGCAGTCTACGTGCTGGCAGTAGCACTGGAGCGACTACTCCCAACGGGTCCTACGAGGAAGTGAAAAATTTCACTATACTCCTCCCGGGGTTGGGTGCATCCGATATATGCAGTTGTGTTTGGAAGCAATCATTCCTCTAATTTGACCACATTCCTAGGATCTACTAATATAGCGAAAACCCTGTCAATTTAAACGGAGCGATCCATTTAATCTAATCTCTACTGATAAGCAATAAATGACCTCGGCTGCATTAGATACCAGATTTGTAGTATGATATTCATTTTTTGAAGCAGGAAGCGGAGTTCCACCTACTCAGTTGTTTTGACTGATAGCAGGCAATCATCTAATTGATTAATACTTAGTAGACAGCTGGTTCATTTCTGACCGCCATGGTAAAGTTGATCTAACTTCCAGTTCGGTCACTGCTTGCGTGCGATCAACAGGTAAAACTGGCTTACTGGGGACTTCATGTTTGACTTACTGCATCCATATTGTTATTCTGCCCTTTCCTCCAATGACGCACAATCGTACAGTCATGATCAAATTAAAGCTGGCTTCAATCAAGTATCATACTCACCTCCTATCTTAAACAGCTATCAGCAACAATTCTTTCGTGTGACCACAACCTACTCCAGTAAGGTTTGCGGGTAAGGCACAACGATTTCAGTGGTTTCCCCTCTTTCACTGGAAGAGCATAACGATAGAAATTTGTCTCTTACGGGGTGAACTACTGTGGTGTAAGTTGAACAGCACCAACTCACTTAGTTGTTTGCATATATGCAATCACCACTAGGAAATAAATTGCACAAGACATTCCAGATTATCAGAATGGAAAACTGGCAGGAAACTGGAATTCTCAAACAGGAGCCACGTGATGGAGAACAAATGCTTGCTGTGTTGCAACACGATTTAAACCCCCTTCTTGTCATTCAGAGAGGCAGCACAGACATTGCTAGCAGCAGATTACTTGATCTCAACATCGCTAGCACAAGAGGTATCACGCAACTAACTAGTTGCACTCGGTAAGCAAAACCATGAGACTGAGAGAAAAGTTGCCACATGGCAAATTCCCTTTCTTCTTGACATGTTTCTTATATATGGTGAGTTTTGTAACCAAAGTAAAACCTGGTAATGTTGTTAGTTTTCATGATAGCGAAATGGGCAAGCCGTTTGACTTGTAATATAAGCTGACAGAATACTCAAAGACCAATTGGTCATGGACTGGTGACCTGTAATATAGACTATTATCTAGCATTGACCTTGAAGTGAAATAGTCGCTCAAAAAAACGGCAGAGATAGTTCGCTTCAGAGACCGTTCTAAATGTAGGTTCACTTACTTAGTAGCTACGTCTCCTTAAAATAGGAATGAGACGAACATAGGTTTCTCCTCAACACAGGGCTGAGGTGCTTAACTGATGTAACGATAATGTTTCGTGTAATGAATTTGACCGAGTAAATGTTTCATTTAATATCATTTTGCGTGAAACTCTGCTTGGCTGAACCTCCTCTAATCAGAGAACCGCTTTATTCCGTCTTCATTACACCTGGCGTTCGTTTAGTACAATGTTTCTTCATACGGATTGACTAAATTTTGTCTGGGCATTCTTCCATGTGCCGCACAGTTGGACGGGGATTGCAGCTGAGCTGTTGTGTGATATGGAAACCTTCCTGTGTAACACGACTTTGTCCACACCACACGGTTCTTTGTAATATGTTGAGTAGGTAAAGATCGAGGCATACACCCAGCTGGGAAAAACGTATCCACAAAAAGTATGGTTGGTAGGCTTCAGCGCGGAGTTAGTGCTGTTAGATGGAGGTTTACAAGACTGCCGTGAAACGGAAAAATTCAAAGATTATGTCAAAAAATTGATTTCAAACGATTACCATCTAACAAGTATTGGGAACTAGATTATTGATCGGTGTGAGTACACACGTCTTCTCTTGAGATTAGCGAAAACATTACTGGGTAGCTATTTTAAGATACGCTCAAATTCGTTTAAGTCACTTGCTGAAGAGAGCCAAATGTTTATGTACTATGCATTGTTTGGAGTGAGCATGATTCCGTTTGTTTTCTAGCCATACATTATTAATTCACACAAGAATTATGGCTGCTAATTTCTATTAAAAGTCAGTACCTCCTAATTCCCGAAAAGTGATGATCTGTGATAATGAAACCACGTTGAAAGACTCAAAATCTGAAGTGGCACGTTGACTAAACGGAAACGGTTGTCCTGAAAACACTAGTAACCGTGTCAGGTGACGAATTAAGTAGTGCAGTTTGCACAGTGGAGTGGTAGAGTGAATCAGTAAGAGAGCGAAAGCATACTGAATGGACAAAATAGCAAATTGAAGACATCCTATATGAGGATTCGTCTAATTATTTTCCACGACCGTAAGAAAATGATAACTCATTTTAGCCAGCGAGTGAGCCCGGTGAAGAATGAAATACTGATCATTCTACGTTGCCTGACCGTTTTAGTAAAGCAATACATTTTGAATGCCGTATACATTATATACATACATTTGTTGGAGATTAAGGCTTGAGCTACATTTTCACAATAGTGAAGGAAATTTTCAGTAGTTTTCTTGTGCTTAATTTCGACAGGCGGCAGACGTTTTGCAGGTTACTCTTGTGTGTGACCGACGAAAAAACCACATCTATCTGGCCAGACGTTCATTCCGTACTCATCTTGATTGCATAGGACGAAAAAAATGGGAGGTTCATATGACATCAGAGAGAACACCATTTTTTCCAGGTAGATAAACCGGGCCGTGATTGAAGAACGTATTCTTTGACAATAATTCTGAGTAAGTGTTCAGAAGCTTCCCTCCACCAAAGGCAACAGATTTATTCCTCACTGTTGCATGGTGCATCCCTTTAGAAGGGTGGATTTTTAGTACATGATGCCTGAAAAGTCAATCTGTTTCTGCGACCTTCTTGATTCCACATTTTCACGTTGTTGGCTATTTTATGTAGGCGGACTCACCGCAAATATTTTCTTCCGTTTGCTATCGTCAGTACTTTTGTTTAATTGCATAATGACTCTAGATTGTTTGACTTTGCTGACAGCACATCTAATCTCCTTTCTCTCACTGGTGTTCACGTTGTCTGCCCTTATTGTGGGTTCTCAAGATTCTCTGCCTCTCTGTGTGTTTGGAATTCATATATGTCGAAACTACTTGGTGATTGATCTTATCGAGTTTCCTACCATCTTCGTTAAATAGCACTTAGTTTTCGCCTATTAGTTACAGCCTGTTAGTAATCGATAAAGCCATGCTGATCAAACAATGAAAATTGGTTCAGTCTGTCCAAGAAACTGTTTTAACGATGCTGTCAATTAATCCAGGGTTTGATCTTTCGATTCACCCTTCTGTTTCTTTCAGTTCAGTTGTCGTTGTTGTTGTCATACGCATTGCATGTATTTGAGCAATAATGATGTGGCGTTAAGGAGGCTCAAATGTCTCAGCTATCTTGCGTATTTCGATGAAAATCTTATTTGGGCTTGTTAATTGAATAGGAGGAGTAAACATGTGAACAGATTCGGGCTTAGACTCGGTCTAACCAGTAAGCTTTAGGCCGCGGACCAGGTGTCTTGCGGTGCTACTGAGCACGTGCGTATCTAGCACGATCAGAACATGGCCAAATCAGCCGATTAATCTGGTAGCAACGCGTGTCAAGAACACGTCAAGGTTAGTTTGCCACTGCATAACTCTACATTTCACACAAATGTTGATATCAGTACTAGCAAGCTTGATATATTGCCAATGAATATAATCGCCAAGTTGTGATGTAATTCCGATGAAATGATGGAGACCTCGGGGCGAACTACAAAAATCCTTCTGAGATCTACATTGCGCAAAAAGTTCTGAGGAATGAATAGAAAATCAGTATGATGGAAGGTAAACATACCAGTTCTGTTTTTGACAGGGACCCCACAGATAAAAATTTCAATAAATCAAAAATTCCTATATCAGCATATTGACAGCTAGTGGTTTATTCACAACAAATATAACAACAATAGTTGATAGTATTTGCGGGTCTCTGGTTACCGAACCGGAAGACTCAATGTATTCTGCTCACCTCTGACTGATTCGAACTACATACCCTGCAAAGTGACGGGTCCTATCCTGAACTACATATTCCAGTCACACTCAGCCTGTGGAACGTATCGTGATCGATAATGTTGAACTGCACAAGAAGTTCGAAGTAGCACCTGATTTTAAAGATGCCACTTCACGTGAATTACTCCTCAGCATCAACGAGGTAATCGTAGGTTTTTCATCAGCACATCAGTATGCGGTGTCTTCTCTGTGTGCAGTCATGGTACGGAATTCGTTCTGACTGTGAACTTCACGCAGCAAAAGAAGATAGAAAACGAACCTCGAGACAAAATGTATTAGCAGAAATTGAACAAACTTTCAGGAATTCAGCATTCGATATCACAATGAGCAAGCTGTCAAACATACCAAACAAACATCACCAAATCCAAAAATGTGACCTATCATTGACAACCCACATGCCATGCTGCCCTCATAGTGGTGAACAACTTGGTACAGTTAACAATGTTTCCGTTTATCGGGTGCATTACTGTACGAACGGATTAATACAGTCCGGTCTGTGACCACATGTTCTGAGTCAAGAAGATGAAACTCAGTCCACCTATTGAGAAAAGCTTACAGCGGTTGTCGATGACTTTCTGTCTGACTGTTTTAGTATGAGTCGTGTTTCTGTTTTTGCATATTTGTAGGTTGTGATCAAGTGAAGTAAGTCACTGAAATCTCTGAGATCAGTCAACCGTGTCGGTGTGATGAAAATAAGTTTCAACAGTACGTCGTTAACAAACAAATGACATAAACCATGAAAACTGCATTGTACTGGATTACTGAGAGTGCTCAAGCGATTCTTGAGAGAAGGCATTGATTTGTCGTTTAAGTTGGCTGAATAGGACCCGAATAATTGTATCTTTTTTATTGAGTGCCTGGTTGAATCCGTTTGTTTGTGGTATTTGGAACATCTTAGTCGCTGAACAGCCCCTCAAATTTCATAACTCGGAGCATGCTGGTAATTGGTAATTTCCGACTAACGCAACCATCAGTGAATTTCATAATGGTCTTTCAAAATAGTAATTGCTTGATGTCAAACATGTGAGTACTTTAAATCGCCACTGTAAAATGGCATGACTAGACTTAATTCACCTCGTGAGGGTAAACTGCTAGGCATAAACAACACTGCATTACATGACGAATGTACCTGATTATTCTTCACAAGCTATAGTGAATTGGTGCGTGCAACCGTAAAGGTATCCCATTTATATTCCACTCAATATTACCACACAGTGTTAGTATAAGAAAATAGGGTCAGGTAAGTAATTGTGGAGACACATTGATAACTAGAATCAAGATCAGTTTTGGTTGGCGGTCTGCTAATAGGATGGATCAAGAATGATGCAGACAGTGTGAAAATGGGGAAGATATGGATAGTCTCAGAGTAGGGATGGATTAAGGACCAGAGACTATTGTGAATTCAGCCTGATAAGCTAATTCTCAACGTTATTAGGCCGTGCTTTTGCGTGAACGTGAGTAATTGCGTGCGCTGGACTATACACAGTGGCTGTGTGCATTTATGGGTGCGATCTTGGGCTTCGGTTGCACGAAAGTAGGATTATGTCTTCATGTTTGACTCCCGGTGATGAGTTGTCTATGATTGACTAAGTGAATCACGCTCGTTCGCTAAGCCCAGTGGACGTGCTGCATACACTGTTCGGATCCAACGCATTTCCACGAATCCGCACTCTTCGGCAGATCACACCACTGTTGTATATTGCCATGACAAATCGATACGGGATTACACAGCTTAAGACACCCGATGTGATAGCGTTCATAATAAGCATCATTGGATGAAACTCATCAACTGAGTCCAAAGGTTTCCTTGGTGGGGTATCAGAGAGCATCAGGTTGAGAGATGTGACGTCACAATTCGAGGTAATAGGCAAACCTACCAAGACAAGCTTACATCGGTAGAGAACTACGAAGAACAATGAACAGGGTCACGAAAAAAAATTTATCACAATTATTACCCTTATATATATTTCTCACTCACTGCATGCGATATCCTCGTTGATAAGATTGTTGTACAACAGGCAGTTCCGTTGTGAGTACTGTATTGCTCACAAGTAGTGCACTGAAGATAGAAGGTCGCACCATACTACTCACACGACTATTCAGTAGCCGCATGGATCGAAATGATCGCGGGATAAATACGGGAGACATATGGGAAGGATTATTGGAAGACAGAATGACATAGAATGGCTGTCGCCACATGACGGAACTGAGACATGGTGTCTAAAGCGACTGGAGCATCCTCAGATGAGTGTGGCGTGCAAAAGAGTGTTTCTGTTTGTAGCCCCGTTGAGACGCCTAAGTCGTGTGTTGGTTTCTCAAATAAACAACTTGTGTGCCATCCACCTCCTCGGTTCACAACAATTGGCGCCGTGATCAGAGTACAAGGATGAGGATCCCGTGGCCACGGCCGTTTGAGGATGGGATGTCCGGAGTTTCTTGGAGGACTTCGAGGACGTGGCGGAAGCGGTCGGAGTGAGGGCGGACCGGGCGAAGCTGGCGGTCCTGCGGATGCTGCTCAGTGGCAGGGCGAAGGCGATGCTGGATGCGGCGCGAAGGGGCCCTGCGAAGCTGGAGTGGGCCGCCGCGAATTTGGCGCCGATCGCCGGGTTCGATACCCCCGCCGACTGCCAGGAGGCAATGAAGCGGTTCAAGGGCGCCCGGCTTGGACCAGGAGGCGACGCTCTCGTTTACGCCATGTCCCTACGGGCAGCGTTGTCAAGAGCCCTACCACATTTGGATCAAGACTCAGAACAACGCCTGCTGACGGCACAGTTCTTGGACGGAGTGCCACCAACAGTCCGGGATCAGCTCAGAGTTGCTCTTATCACACAGCCCATGACGCTGGAACAGTTGGCCGATGAAGCTCGACAAGTGCTAGCAGAAAATGTCGCGACAGTCAACGAGATACAGGCAAGCGAACCGAGTGACCCGAATGACCTTCGAAGCGCGGTGGAACATTTGACTCAGGAAGCGGCGGCTTCGAAGGTGAAAAAGGAGGAGAACCGTGGCGACATCTTTTACGGATGCGAAAGACATGGACACTGGAGGAGATTTTGCCCATTCGGCAAGAAAAGGTCGTACCCTAATAAACGTTTCGTCGATTGTCCTTTGTTTGGGAAGGGAGACCCGGTAATAGGGGCATTTGATAAGACAGCGGTTCAGGCTAGGTTAGAAGTTAATGGTAGCTTGGAGTACTGTTTGATTGACACTGGGGCTGCGATTTCGTTGACTGGGCAGAGGTCAGGAAAGATTGTGCGGCCGTGTGTGATGGTAGTCCGAACGGTCGGTGGGTTTATTCTCAAAGTTGATGGTCTGGCAGAATATAGTGTTCGAATCGATGGTCAGGTAGTCAACCAACCGTTCGTCATTGCCCTCGACGCACGTCAGACTATCTTGGGGGCGGACTTCCTTGACCGCGTTGAGGCCGTAATTGATTTGAAGCATGATAAACTGGTGACGAAGTATGGGGTGGTTCCACTAGTGAGAAAGTGCAAAACCCAGTTTGGACAAATTGAAGTGAACGTACCCAGAGCAATGCCAACTTGTGACAATCAATTGCTGAACGAAGTGATACGCAAATTTCAGGGATTGTTCACTACAGATCAGGACCCGTACGACTATTGTAACTGGGTTGAACACGAAATCCTCATCGAGTCAAGACGATTTCGGCCATTCGGACCCCGAAGAGTTCCAATGCACTTGCAGCCGGAAATTGAACGACAAGTGAAGGACATACTGAAGGAAGAAATCATCGAGGATGCGGACAGCCCGTTCAACTCTCCTGTCTTTTTGGTGAAGAAACCTAACGGTAAATTCCGATTTTGTGTCGACTTCAGGCGGCTGAACGAGATAACGATCAATAATGTCGTAGCAGTCCCGTCGGTGGCAGAGATTTTTGACAAGCTCCAGAACGCCAGGGTGTTTACAGTGTTGGACTTACGGTCCGGGTATTGGCAGGTCTCAATCAAACAATCGGACCGAGATAAAACTGCATTCACGGTGGGCGAAAAACAATGCCGCTTCAAGCGGATGCCGTTCGGACTCTCAGGCG
>QNGE01006983.1:15810-26599 GCA_008508345.1 Paragonimus westermani
CCGCGAAGCATATTGACTGATCAAGGCCCCTGCTTCGAAAGTGAGGAGTTTCGGAACTGTTTGGAGCGTTTGGGAATCAAGAAAATACGCACAACTCCATATCATCCTCAATCAAACGGATTGACGGAGAGGAACAATCGCACAATCAAGGAATGGTTGGCTGCGAAAACGGGGATCTGGGAGGAAACGTTACCGTTGATTCTGTTGGCCCACCGTTGTTCGCCGCAAGGGACAACGAAAAAGTCGCCATTCGAGCTCATGTATGGGCGCGTGCCACGCTTGCCAATCGATCAGGAGATTGGTTTATGGAGAGACCGACGGATGAGCACGCGTGAATTAACGGCAGCTCGGAGATCGGCCAACCGAAACTTGAAAAACACACAAGAAGCTTCTAAGGAGCAATCAACTGCGAGGTTATCGGGTCGGAGGACTGTGTTTGAACCTGGATCTAAGGTGAAATACCGAGACCGGCGGAGCGCGAGAGCAACAGGACCCGGATCTAGGAAGTCCTTGGCAAAGTGAATGAGACCGTATGTGGTAGTTGAACGTCGTGACCCAGCGTATCTGATAAAGAATGAGAGAAGTCAACATCGAGTGCACGGAAGCCAGCTTTGTAAGTTGTACGAAACTCCGATCAGAAGAGAATGCACACCACGCGTGTCAACAGCACCGAGGCCGGCACGCAGATCGTCGAGAGAACGAAGAGAATCTGAACGCCTTTTGTTACGACTGGAACAATCTTTGCGGGGGGAGGAGTGTAGTGAGGATAGACGGTCGCACCATACTACTCACACGACTATTCAGTAGCCGCATGGATCGAAATGATCGCAGGATAAATACGGGAGACATATGGGAAGGATCATTGGAAGACAGAATGACATAGAATGGCTGTTGCCACATGACGGAACTGAAACATGGTGTCTAAAACGACTGGAGCATCCTCAGACGAGTGTGGCGTGCAAAAGAGTGTTTCTGTTTGTAGCCATATCAAGTGATTTTGCATCACTTCTGATAACGCTCGCATATGCCGCTCAGGTACATTTTACAACTAATTTTTCGAAACATTTTTAATATTTCCGATAAATGTCTTGTTGCTCCAGTGATCTCCGAATCGTTAAAACGTTCCTCGGCGATTGTCTAGTAGTGCCTTTCTAAAATGAGACATTTTCACCGGGTAACCCGATTTCGATGTCCAGCACTGGTAAAGAAAATGGCTGCCAATGCAGATTTACCTTGAACAGTGTTACGGCTGAAGCAGGGACTTGTTAAATAAAAGTCAACGAACGAGAGAAAGGTCATTTTTATTCATTCCCTCTCCAAGGTGATTCGGTTACAAGGTTGCTCACTAGTCGACTGTGTAATGGCATCTACTGAAAGTTCTCTTTAGTCACTGTTCGTTCATCCTTTACAAATTGCTCACATATGTCACCCCGTCCAAAACACAAGTTGCTTAAACGTAACTTTGTTGTTCATTCGTGTGAGTTCTCACACATGGGGTACATTACCTTTCGGACTGGGAACCAACTTTCAGTTTATAGGACTTAATGGTCAACAAACTAACCACTACGTCAGTGACATCAAGGTACACAGTGTCAACAAATCACAGGCAAAGTGTTAGTGCTGTCTTAGTAAATTTTAGTTTGAGCAGAAAAGCAAGGAACAGGTTTTACACAGTTTATCTTTAAAACACCTATCTCTGTACCTCATCAGATGCAGACTGCAGTTTGCGGGTTTATATACCAAAGTGCAATGAACACTGTAAGGCCAAACAAAAAAATCAACAGACACACGAACATCTTCACGCACACATCAGCGTGCCTCAAATCAGGGCCATCTGGTACTGATGAACATGTCCATCTCTGCTTAGATAGGTGGCCTTCAAGTGGTAATTCCAACTGACTGTGCGAACTGCAGGATTCTTCCGTATTCGTTGTTAAGCCTATCCGAAATACCTCCTGCAGGTTGATTCGAGGTCAACATGGCAACAGGTGTTGGGCAATGGATAACGCTGGGTCTTCGTGACTTGTCACATGCTGACTTTATTTGGATGTTTTGCCACCCTTGGCAGAATTATTGACCCGGATTGGAATATGCTCGTGACCCGTTGACCCGCACAGTCAGTCCTATGTGATTGGTCCGGCACTCGTGAGATTTCATCGATTATGTAAGTGTAGAATCTGCTCTGCGTTATACTTCAGAGGTCAGTTGGGTACCACTAGAACTTAACACCTCAAGGTAAAACCAAACGGACATCGAACACAGAAAGCTCGTAAATATTTCAATAAAAAAAATGCATGGATATCAACAAATACATAATAGTGGGTGTACGAAATCAATATGAAACGTCACATAATTACGAAATGTTACGTCCCGAGAGAGTTTTCGACCATCAATGGTCGAGCACAAACGGAAAATGTCCAAATTCAAGCGGCCAAGCGACCTTCATGTGAGCATAATTATGTTATCGAACACACTACTCACAAAAAGAAGGAAGTAGGCGGAGAATAGGGAGAAAGTCCAAACGGATGTTACAGTAAGATTTGACATTGAACGGCAGTGGTGTGTTTTAGGGGGTGCTGTTGAGATTCGGGTAGCGGTGAACAGTATGGTCATTCGCGCTGCATAGAACGTGCACCTTATAGCCTCTATGAGACGGTTTTCAACACAGTAGTGACGTCATCACAATTTGTACGACAAACGGAGACAGACATTCGGTTTGGGAATTGCTGAGGCTATTAAGGCAACTGGTTATTGTTTGCTGAATTTTTCCACAAATGCCAACGGACAGCAACAACATCTTTTTGGCCAACAGTTCTTCAGAATAAATTTGTCTTGCATGATGAGACAAAGTTCTCACTAGACCACTGTTTTACTGGATTGACAGAAAACTGAAAATAAAATGCTGTTCAGTCTAAGTGTATTTCCGGTAGACAGACCACAGTACGGAGCCGGTGTGCTCAGTGTTTCATACAATTATTGAGGAAAGTCGGGTTTACATCCCGCACGTCCTCAGTGATAAGACTAATTTTGGAATTCAGTTTGTCCATTGAGTCGAGTACATAGGTTGTCATCTCCTTGTTTTCAGTAGATGTCAGGATATCGTCGACGTAACTTCTGTCGAAATAAGTCTGAGTGGTGATGACATCCGCGTTCTGATTCAGGTGAGCAATAAAAATATTGGCTAGTAGCGCACCTAGTGGGCTGCCCATGGGAACACTGTCGATTTGTGTGTAGCCAGTTCCTTCGAAGTCGAACTTTATTTTCAGTGTGCGTACTAGCAGAAGGCGTTGTAACTCAGACGTAGGCAATCCCATATCCGACTGATGTTATGATGGTATTCACAAACTATATGTGCCGCCTGCAGAACAGAAACGTTTAGGAACACAGAAGCTGTGTCTATAATGTAGACAAGTTCGCTATTACAGTTCAAATCATCAAGTAAGTTGATTAGCTCAAAAATGTCTCTCCCTTTTTTCGAAACACTGACCGTTTTACAGGCTAAAGACGTTAGGCCAACTACGTTGCCAATTTGTGTTGTGCTAAACCGGACATGGATGCTATCAATCTCATAGGTAAACCAACATTGTGGAGACTGAGTAAGCCATACAGGTCAGAAATATGTTATTGTCTAGGTGTAGCCGACTTTGTCATTGACTGATCAGTCCTACCAGCAACGTTTGTACTTTTCTGTTGACGAGTCACTCATTTATTAGTGATCCTATTCGCAATACATAATCAATTTTATCTATGATCACCACGTCGGAGCATTTGTTTGGTTGTAGAATTAATCATTTTTTTAGTGATCCGTATCTCTGAAAAGATAACAGCCAGGGTAGTATTGTTTGCAAGAAGAAACCCTGTACTGATACCCGCGGTAGACTAGCCTTACTTTTTACCAACCGCGAGCGTCTTCTGATACTCGTCTGAAAGTGATAGCTGATTGAACAGAAGCTCGAATTGGGCCTATGACTCAATGCTATTGTACTTCTTTGGAGGTACAAAGAATTTGGGACCATAAGGTAGGCACTGCAAATGAATGCTAGTGAATTTAATTGATCATAATTTGGACATATATATGGCCGGATATTCTGGAACTGCGGAGGTTGTCAGACTGCGTCTCAGTGACCTTCGTAGATTGTGATTAGGTCGATTCAGGTCTGCTACAATTTTCCATGGAAAAAGTGGATAAACTTAATAATTCAGTCGATGATGAGTTCGTCAAGTCCAACAGATGAATTCGTAAATTTTGGTTCGCTTATTGAATGGGTTCTTGGTTTATTCCACTTGGCATTTTGTCAGAAGGTATAAATTGGAAATCGTGGATCGAAATGTTTGATATCGAAAATATTCGTAATGTTACAACTGAAGGAAGTCCATCGAATAACAGTCGACCCCTGTGGGTTGTGATTTTTAATTTTAAATTTACAATTCTATCCAGCTGATTCACCGCAGGTGTCCGGATTGCGTGTTTGTGAGGTTATGAATTTTGTTGTTTGGCTTCGCATCGTCGAAAACGGGTCACTTACAGCATTCTTTTCGTAGAGTTGGCCACATGGAATCAGCGTTTGAACAGCAGTTGAACTTTTTCATTTGCAACTCGAATGTCATGAAATTTAACGAGTATCATCGAAAATACAATCCGGTGTATAACTATTGCAGTTTGGCTCAGGGCAGCTGACTCAACCTTTATGCTTTGCAAGACCTACGCACACACTGGCCCAAGACTGACTAGGTGGATCGTCGACAAGCGAGAGCAAATCAGTAGATGTGACCAACGTGAAAAATCAGTGAAACATTCCACTGAGTTACAATTAAATTAATTTAGTCGTCGGATTTGAAGTTCAAGGATTTGAATTATTTCAAATTCAACACAACTCTGATCTGAGCACAATCCTCGCATTAAGATAAGCTTTTCGGTCAGCTCATTTCATACTTCCTTACCGAGTCAGCTGGTCAAAAGTCTTATCTGAATACGAGGACTGCGATCAAATGAGTGTGGTGTTTGATTTGAAATTATTTAACCCTAATGAGTCAGGATTATATCTCAAACATCCTCTACTTGCACTCAATTTAAATGTGCTGTCTTGAAGATGGACAACCGAAAACAAATGATTGCAGTTGTATCAATACTCCAAATAAAGGTTTTTAAAGCTTAAGGAACTTTAATCAATGTTTAACAGTGAGTTTGCAGACAAGTCTGAACTGAATTCACTAAACAGTCAGACGGGGCTGGTTATATTGATTTTTGAATAGTGACACAATAAAGAAGGGGGATGGTTCAGTCCGACGAATATATTAGGAAACAGGCCTGGACAAGGACAGTACATTGTCCTTGAAAGTTTCAGTCCGGTAGATCAAAGACGAAAACTTTGGCGACGTTTGTTGACTTATTATGGACCCATCCAAATTAGAATTGTTCTTGGAGCAGCAGCTTGAACTGTTAGAGATACTGGCGAAGTCCAGGAAAACCTCGGCACAGCCTACAGTTATGAACGCACCGTCGAATGATGTCTTGTACAACAGTATATCGGAGTTCCATTACGACCCTGATTCAACTGTTACATTTGACACTTTGTTCGGGCGTTGTGAGGATTTATTTTCTGTTGAATTCGCTGGTCACGACGATGAATGGAAAGTCAGACAGCTACTTCGTAAGCTCGGGGAAGTCGGATTAGACAAGTATTGCAACAGTATTTTGTCTGATGAACCCCGAGACCGTGATCTCAGGGATAATATCAAATCGTTTAGCCATTTGTTCGATGATCAATCTTCTTTGTTCAGTATTCGTTACAGATGTCTAAAACTGGCAATGAACGAATCTGATAATTTACTGACGCATGTTGGACTGGTAAATCGTGAATGTGAACGCTTCAAGCTAAAGTCCCTGACGGACGATCAATTCAAGTCGTTGATGCTGATATGCAGTCTCCAATCTCCAAGGTTGGCTGATATACGCAGCCGGTTGCTGAACCGTTTGGAACAAGAACCAAATCTCACCTTGAACGACTGGTAAACTTGAAGCATGACACCACTCTGGTTCGGTCTGGGGGCCAAGGTGGTATCGAAGTTCCTGCGCTCCAACATCCTTCTACTGCCAAACTGCGCAACCCCGGCCCGTCACACGATACACCATATGGCACGAACGGCCCGAAAACTGGGAAGAATCCACCGGCAGTGTGTTGGTACTGTGGCACCTGGCACTTCGTCAGGTTCTGCCTATGCAAACAACACAGATGTCGGCAATGCAATTCAATCGGCCATAAAGAAGGATATTGTCATTCAGGTCAGCAACGTACACTTACTGGTTCAAGATCCAGATCGAAGTCGCGATCCAAGTCACGATCCACAGCAGTCGGCAAAAAAATGACCTTGATGGCAGTCTTCCAAGTCAACGCCCATATTAATGGTCAGTCAGTCTGGTTACAGTTAGACACTGTTTCCGACATAAATATCATTTCGGAGAAACTCTGGCACATGGTCGGGTAACCTCCGGTACAAGAGGCCAAACAGATCGCCATCAGTGCATGTGGTGGTCACGTTCCACTCACGGATCAGCTGCATTGCTGCGTTTCATTCCGTAGTAAAACGTTTCACGGGTCCTCCTTCGTGACAACATTAGAACTCAACCTACTTGGCCTCGACTGGTTTGATCAACTGGGTTTGGCGGACACTCCCATCGACACAATCTGCAATCACGTCAGTCACGCTTTGTCCGATCAACAAGCAGCCAAAAACCCCCATCGCTTGGCAGCTTGGCTGCAACCCGACAAACCCTGGTCTCGGCTACACACCGATTACGCCGACCCCATCAACGGAGTACATTATCTGGTTCTCGTGGATGCCTACTCCAAATGGCCGGAGATTGCCGCTGTATCTCTCCCGACCACATCGAAGACCTTGCTGGTGTTTGAGAGAATATTTTGCCAACATGGACTCCCAGAGACCATCGTATCACGTGAGTCCCAGAATTTTTGCACGCTCAATGCTATTTGCCACATACGCTGTCCACCCGACCATCCCCACTCCAACGGTCAGGCTAAACGCTTTGTAGATACTTTCAAGCGAGCGCTTCTCAAGTCACGGGGAGAGGGAACGTCGAAAGAGATCCTACGAAAGTTCTTGGTTGTCTACAGAACCACTTCCAACCATGCTACACCAAATCAGCTGTCTCCCGCAGAAGCACTCATGGGCCGAAAACTTCGGACAATGCACCACGCCATGCTGCCGAGAACCACGGCTTATCAAAAGACGCCACCGGCGAAGCGTGGATCTTTATTCGAAGTGGGATCAGCCATGTACGCCAGAGATTACCGAGCGAATGACGAAACATGTAAACCTGACCGCATCGTGAGCAAATAGGAAGCGTCACGTTTGATGTTGCTGTTGGGAACGGGACTTGGTTGAGACACAAAAGCCAATTACGATCGAGGAGTACCTCCGAAGAATGCAGCAATGAAATAGAGATTCCGCTCGACATAATTTTGGATACGCTCAACGTTCCAGTTAAAGCACCAATTTCGGAGAGAGCAGCACATGCAACGAATCAAAAGCAAAATATTGTCGACAGATCCCCCACACCCAGACGGCAGTCCAGCCGCAAGAGAAAACCTACTAGGCGCTTCCAATTGAATCCCAAGAACCCCCAAAACTAATACTCTGAAAAGGAGAGGTGTTGGGGATGTCAAATGCCCCTCAAAAACTGTCCAATTAACCGGTAATGAACATTTATTGTTTTGCAAATACGAATTCCTCTTTCTCGCGTCACTATTGCACCATCATTTTTATTTCTTGCGCCGATTTACATACTGGATGCTAATTCGCCTGTCATTTACCTAGGAAGCTTTTCAATGAACATTGAATATTGAATATTGAACATTATTCACCAGGTTGCTTGACGACCTATATGTACGCATGAGCCGTGTTTGTAATTTGTCTTCTGAATGAGACAGTAAACGCTCTCTGTCTGGAGACCAGTGTTTTTTGCTTCATGGTCTACTTGGGTATCGGCTGTTCGGAGTAAAACAACACGCACAGTATCATTGCGTCGTAAGGATCGTTCAAGTTTGATTGCATTCGCTCGGTCGTTCCACATGATAAAAAAAACCTCTTGCGATATCGGACGGGAACGGCTCTGTAGTAGTGCACCTGCAACCATTTCTAAACTGAGAAAGACTTCCCAGGATTGTTTATGCAAAACGACCGTTAATACGTTTTATTCAGAAGGTGACGAAGCCGGTAAACTCAAATCCCATATCGCGTTCTTTTATCAGGGAACCTGCATACACTTGTTTCAGTTTGATTGGAGATCCTAAGACTGAGGTTATCCAAAACAGCTCGAAAATTCATTAGTAACAACCTACCTAGCAGTTTGATTGTGCATGATTTTCCACACAATACCTCTTGTCCTATCACAGCTCAAAGAAAAACCAGCTGTTTTACACACCCCCTGTTGGCACATTTCGAGCATCGTACACTAGTCATAGTACAAGCAATTGTCCGGCATAGTGCCCGAAAATTATCTGACTTGCCTGAGCTTTAATGTGATTATATGGGTATCGAACGTGATTGAATCGAATTCAATCAACTCTGACCACTTAAGGAATAACAAGGATGTCTTTCGGACTGTCCACCGAGCGCCAAGATATCGATCCAAAATGGTCAACTTCCAAAGGTTGAGTGTTAGCACAACCCCGGCTTCTGCCCGCACAAAAAGCCGGTGTAAATAATCACAACTCCCCGGCCTGCAAACAACCACCGCCACAATCTAGAACAGTGATTGTGTAACTGCTGGCAAACACACAACACGTTGCCTCTGGTAACCAATTATCTTACTAACACTGCTACTAGTCTCACATCTAGTGTGCTGTGAGTAGCATGATGCTCAACATACACGGACCGAGTCTTGTTGGTCACTGTGTTCATCGCGTTAAAATGACTGTTATTTTCAACACCAGTACCTCTGATCCGAATCTATGCATGATAGTTCGCTTGCACATACATGAAGGACGCCTTTACAAATATTGCAATCAAATTGTATGGAAAGACAATCAGACCGAGAGTAATCAATTTTGGCTGTCCACACAGTGTCAACACCGTCTCTGGATTGCCGTCTTCCGCTTACGCGACCCTCAACTATGGAAGACCAGCGACAACATTGGATTCAATGCCACAGTGATTTTGGCCGCGAATGATTCTGAATGTGCCGTTAATTCCCCAATCCTCGTTCCATGAGTTGGCCACTGTCCAATAGGGAGTCTCTTCTTCTACGCCCCAACCGAGAATACGCACCGCTTGTGTCCCCAACAACTCCCCATCAGCGTGTTGATATACACCCGATTTGTAGTTGAGTAGATCTGCGTACACACTCAGAACAGCCTCGACCGGTCCGTGTAGCCAAATTTCCTTCTGAATCACTACTGCATCCGGATAGACGTTGTACGACTTGAGACCTGTGAACGCCAAAGTTGGACAAACATAAATTTGGACTACATACAACAAGCGTTCGGGTACATGTTCATAAACTAGACCTCTACTTACTCAATCCGATTGAAGTGATGCCAGACGGATTCTCATTTGTACCACACATGATCTTCGACTCCCGGTACAACCGGTTGAAATTCTACCTGCGTTGTTGACCATAGTAGTGCCTAATCTATTCCTACAAATGTAACGCCATCGTATACATGACCGATCAATCCGGTGTGGTATGCATCCACACGAATGTTGTATTTCTCTAATTCACTTTAAGAACATCCTAGAATAGTCAGCCGGGGGATAGATTATCTACACTAAATATTCAATACAACACTAGTCCAAATACCACGTGGTTGCCATTCCACCAGAAGCTCCCTGCACTCTCACTATCATGCTCGTCACAAAGACGACATTCTGCTGTATGGAGACACCAACGCCCGATGAACAAAAAGCGGATCACATATACTTTCACAATCACGGTTTATGTTCACGTCATGGCGCAAAAGGCGGAAAATTTCTCACGCACTATGATATGGATGACATGGAATCACGTTGGCGCACAAGTTGTACGCGCTGAATTGATAGGGGAATATAGGAATTTCTGTCTAACTCAAGTCATGTCGCGTAATGCTTCAGATTTGTCGCAAACATCTACAATTGTGCGTTGCAGTCATTCAGCGACGTTTGATGAGCATAAGCGGCTAGATTGTACGTGGGGAGAAAATGCTCACTTAGCACAGATCGATATCGGTCTCTGTGCATGTGAAAATGTAAAATCGTTGTACACGGCTGGATATGTGTTTGACAAAGGTAACTAACTAACTGCATTGCATGACTGATCATTTTTGCGACTACGAACAAACTGTGTGGGGCGCGTCTGAACTATGAAGTTGCAACCTGCATATTCATTCTACCGACAAAGTAGACGGGAGTCAGGTTGAGATGGATGGAAATTCTTCACTGAATGGATCGGTTAAAAGTTTGGCAAGTTTATTTTAAATGGGTTGATCTGTGGGACACAATGATCATAGAAGTATCACGCTCGAATTCCATGTGTATCCCACCCAGGTTTGCAAAACTCTACGGCATGAACCGATTCAATACCACTCTGTTCATTGTTGTGCTCGTCGAATATCAGTCACCAATGCTAAAGAATAGCCTGCAGTCGGATGAGAAATCAGCCACACGACAATTATAGCCGACACTTCTGTTAGTCGGCCTGAACATGAAACTCAAAGCTCTCTACATAATTTCCTTTGACACAGCATACATGCCGATTACATGTTTGTTATTGCGAATAGCCAGTAGCAAATAT
>QNGE01006984.1:1482-26590 GCA_008508345.1 Paragonimus westermani
GGAACAAGTGAGCATTATCAGCAACCAGCAATCATGCGCGATCCCCACCCAAATCTCACGTAACTAATGTCTCGAAGTTGACACACGCGCACGCTCTGGATGAAGGTACAATTTCAGTTGCGCCGATTACAATCGCATTAGGTTGAACAGGTAAACACAGATTCGAATTTGATCTTCCCAAATGCATCGATACTGTGTTCAAGCATGTGCTGTACGTTCCACTGTGTCATCGGTTTGATCGTCCGGAAAGCGTGTATGTGGAGCGCGCTGCATATGTGCAATTGATGAATCTGATGAAGATTGAAATACTGCTATCTGCATGCGCACTCCGTAAACATTGCTGCATGATAAATCACGATGTGTTTTAGCAAGTTTGCACAGCGACTGGAACCACAAGCGTTCTCGCTGAACGTGGATGCGCGAGAATTCACCATCGAGTTAGTTGAACACGCTCCACATGTTAGAACGTCAGAAGCTGTTGAGAGCGTGTGCAACTGCGTGGGTCAATGGAGGGCTGTATGATATACGGTGCAAGCGGTAGACGGGGAATTCGTATTCGACCAAGACTGCGCCAGCCCAAACTAAACCTGAGAGTTCTGATGCTATCGCTGTGAATTATGGCTCCACAGAATATGCACAGAATGAACCCATGAAAAATCAGTTTGATGATTAGAATTTCATTTAGAATGTATGCAGACGATTCTCAGACAAGGGAACAGAGATGTTTACGTTTCAACTGGGTTCGCATATTGAGAGAGAAATTCACGAGAATGATACTGCAAACAGTAGATTCTCAATGACCACATCGACTGACCTTGCATCATTTGATTACCGGATGCACCTGAACGGAATGTTACAAATCAGACCAGGTGAACACGATGGTTCCGTACACAGGATGTGTGTGTATGCAAACTGACCAAGCCTATAATGGATGCATTTCTGAAGAGTAGGCAACCGCGGTAATTGGGCTATCAGGTTGATTTATAAAACACTGTAATCTGTGTGATCTAGATTATGGCCAGGCTGCATGTCGTACAACATTCAGCGGATGTAGATGTGCTGAATTCTGAAATCGAGACAACAGCGCCAGTTTTTCACATGTACTCACGACGTCATGTACGGGTAGTGTTTCACTCGAATAATTATGAAGATGCCAGAATGGGGTAAGCGAGTTACATGAATAATGATGGTTGAACATGATTGATTCAAGTATGACCGAACCATGTGGCCTGCATTTGCGAGGAAGTGCTGCGTCGGAGTGCATTACGACGTTGTTTACGTGATGCAATGCACTTAACGATATTACATCGGTTCTTGCTCCCTATTGTTCACACCTCTCTATTTACGTTTTCATCTCAGCTATATTGTCGCTCTGATAATTCTTTGTGTTGTTATCTCTCAATGCACCCTTTAATTATGAATTTCACTCGTGTAATCTTGATTTTCTTTCACTTTATTCGTTATTACTAGTTGGTCTTCATTTCATTGGCTAAGGATGACAACGGGCGATGTTCAACTCTAATATATGATCTGTTTCTTGGTAGATATCATACACTCGTCTGACTTAATTCTTCTGGTTATATAATTAAACTGTACAAGAAGGATAATTTCAGAACTTTTTTCAAAACTTTAATGTTACTGACCCCCAGTTATTTGTTTATACCTTCTCGATCTGCACGCAGATCGTAGATGCAATTATTTATTCAAATTCTGACACAGATTGGACGCTAACATGAAGGACAGAGTCCACGAAACGTTTACGGTCACCCAGTTGGAAGGCACGTACTCCGGTCCAAATTGGCAATGACCACCTTTTAGTCAGTTCCCGAAGATCATAATCCTTGTCAAGCAGAAATTATTGATATTTGTGTATAGAGGTAAGAGTCACCGTTACAAGTTGTTTTCAAATGCTGGTCAAAAGTGGCATATACTTACACACGATATGTAATATACCTGTTACAGTGGTTCACTTTTCATGTCTTGCCCGCCATCAATTGCACTGTTTGGTGATTGGACTTCTGCGAGTGTCTCCATCTTCTTGAATTTGTTCTACATTACAAACAGTATACTGTATAATCCCACACCTCACGGGGAGGGTTGAATCTATACATTCGCAAACTAAACCTAATGTCCGTACATTTCACTTCANCAGATCAACTGACCTCGCATCATTTGATCACCGGGTGCACCTGAACGGAATGTAACAAATCAGACAGGGTGAACACGATGGTTCCGTACGCAGGGTGTGAGTGTATGCAAACTGACCAAGCCTATAATGGATGCATTTCTGAAGAGTAGGCAACCGCGGTAATTGGGCTATCAGGTTGATTTATAAAACATTGTAATCTGTGTGATCTAGATTATGGCCAGGCTACATGTCGTACAACATTCAGCGGATGTAGATGTGCTGAATTCTGAAATCGAGACAACAGCGCCAGTTTTTCACATGTACTCACGACGTCATGTACGGGTAGTGTTTCACTCGAATAATTATGAAGATGCCAGAATGGGGTAAGCGAGTTACATGAATAATGATGGTTGAACATGATTGATTCAAGTATGACCGAACCATGTGGCCTGCATTTGCGAGGAAGTGCTGCGTCGGAGTGCATTACGACGTTGTTTACGTGATGCAATGCACTTAACGATATTACATCGGTTCTTGCTCCCTATTGTTCACACCTCTCTATTTACGTTTTCATCTCAGCTATATTGTCGCTCTGATAATTCTTTGTGTTGTTATCTCTCAATGCACCCTTTAATTATGAATTTCACTCGTGTAATCTTGATTTTCTTTCACTTTATTCGTTATTACTAGTTGGTCTTCATTTCATTGGCTAAGGATGACAACGGGCGATGTTCAACTCTAATATATGATCTGTTTCTTGGTAGATATCATACACTCGTCTGACTTAATTCTTCTGGTTATATAATTAAACTGTACAAGAAGGATAATTTCAGAACTTTTTTCAAAACTTTAATGTTACTGACCCCCAGTTATTTGTTTATACCTTCTCGATCTGCACGCAGATCGTAGATGCAATTATTTATTCAAATTCTGACACAGATTGGACGCTAACATGAAGGACAGAGTCCACGAAACGTTTACGGTCACCCAGTTGGAAGGCACGTACTCCGGTCCAAATTGGCAATGACCACCTTTTAGTCAGTTCCCGAAGATCATAATCCTTGTCAAGCAGAAATTATTGATATTTGTGTATAGAGGTAAGAGTCACCGTTACAAGTTGTTTTCAAATGCTGGTCAAAAGTGGCATATACTTACACACGATATGTAATATACCTGTTACAGTGGTTCACTTTTCATGTCTTGCCCGCCATCAATTGCACTGTTTGGTGATTGGACTTCTGCGAGTGTCTCCATCTTCTTGAATTTGTTCTACATTACAAACAGTATACTGTATAATCCCACACCTCACGGGGAGGGTTGAATCTATACATTCGCAAACTAAACCTAATGTCCGTACATTTCACTTCAATGTTTGAAGGTTGTATTCAATTAGTTCTGTCAGTTGCTTTTGCAGTGGGACTGGTTTGATTACCAGCTGATCAGTCGCCTAAGTTTGCCTCAATAAACGACTCCTCTGACGAAATAGAATGGAAGGGTTTCAGGACATAACTGCAGCTACTTTGACACGGCTGTAGAATTGAAAATACGCCAGTTTTATTACAGAAAACTCTGAACAAAACTGAATGTCAAGTTTGCTGGCTTACTACGACTCCTAAGACACCTCTTCTGAAGACGAGGGTTCTGATAAGAGGATTTTGACGACCGTGGTTTTGGGGCAAAATCTGATCACGATTTTATAGCTACAGAACATTAAAATAAAAAAGTCCCGATTCAAAGTTTGAATTTCCGTGCAAATTCACATTGCACTTTACGTTTTTAAAGTTAACTGAGCGCTAACTTCTCGTGCATTGTTCAGGTGGATCAGTTAATGGCCGAAGCAGCTGGAGCATAAAAGAAACCCACGTCCGCCCATATAAATATGGTCGAATAATTGAATGTCAAAGGCCACGGCAGTGGCCAACATTCCTTGGTGAAGGAAGCTTATTCGGGCCGGTAGAAATGGTAGTAGTTGACACATTTTGAAGTGATGCTATTATCCGAAACGTGACATGATATCGCGCAATACACAACATCTGGAAGACTTACGAATATAAGTGAGACCCATTTTTATTGATATACCCATACTGAGAATTGCAATGAGAGCTAACGGTTTTGTAGCTACGTGAAGAGATTCAGTCTATTCAGCGGAAGTATCCGCTGACGAAATTGAAACTTCACAGGAATGAGTTCAAGAAAAGTGTTACGATTTGATTCACTTTTCCGTACTACCAGTTGAGTTTCCGACGAGATCATATTTAGAACGAGTGAGTAGGCAATCAAATCTGGCAACAGATCGGACATTATGAACAGGGGATTCTACACTGGAATTTGATGGTTAAAAGGTCTGTTCTCTGCAAATATTTTTACACTCCACGTCGGTTCGAAAGCCATGGTTGAGAAGTGATGGCGATCAATTATTGTTAATCAAAGCCCAAGATGTAGCTAATTGCGCAAGACCTGTTTGAGTGAGAAACCATGGCCTCTGTGAATTGATCCTGAGAGAACAACACATAATCGTTCCATAATGGAGTGCATTTAGCCGGCCGCCGATTAAATATATCGTTTAGAAAATCAGTTAACGCAGGAATGGTTTGCTTTACGTGATTATTCACTTGTACTTGATGCGTGATCAGTGTAGCAGTGAATGACCCAGTTGCTTCATCATAACAATGCTGAGTTCAGGTACGCGTCGTGGCGAAGTTGCCAACTCCTTGCCACTTCATAGACTCATATAAAAAATGGCTGGCTAGAACTTTTGAACAGTTCATGATCTCACACTACTTCCGTCTGGAGTAAAGAGCGGTGGCATACAGCAAGCATCTGACGAATCTGCGAACTAAATGAAGAGCACAGTCGTGGAAACATTGTTTCCTCTGTGTTACCGGATTGAACTACTGAATATTGCAATGTTCAATCTGCCAAACTTCATCGGCACACAGCACTTCCGATTTCGTGTTATAAATCCAACTTTTTCAAATCTGAGGTCGAAAATATGGCTGAACCGGCTCCCCACATCGATTAATAATGTGTTTTGCTACGTAACTTACACTGCACCTTAATCGTGGCAAACAGTTCGCCATCTTTGCATCAAACATCCTCTCAGCAATCCTAATGTTCGATCGAACTGAGAAAGATTTCAAGTGAACGACGTGGGAATACAGTGTCTTCCCTCATATGTTTCATCTATTTTAATTCTGCAAACATTTTAGTGTTTCTGTGCTCAACGTAGCCCAAATGCTTCGACAGTTACATTTCCGTAGTTGGATGCAAGTCAAATGAGAACCCAGTTGGCAATTATTGAGTGGAAAGGTGTTGCATCGATACGCGGTGCACAGTAGGATTATTTGTATGCGAAAGTATACTTACAATTCATAAGCGAATTGAAGAACCAAATTTGTAACTGCAAATGCGACTTACGGAAACATGACGTGGACCATATGTTCAGCAGTAGGAGCAAGACACCCCCGACATTACTCATGTTCGCTGACGCCGCCAAATGCAGACCAAGTTTCTAGAGCGTCAATACGACTAGCTTTTATTCATTGTTTATAGGTCCAAGAATTGGAACGACCACGAAGAATATTTGGCCAATATCTGGCGTAAGCAAACTAGCAACTTTTGTAAACGTCGGTCTACTCACAAATCTATTAGGACTCGTTATTTGCCACCAAGTAGAGTGGATCAACAAGACCGTCCCCAACGTGTGCCGAATATTTTGAACGTTAAGTTTTTATCAGAGATGACTTTAAGTATCAGGTTATGTGAAAAAGGTGTATAATGTTTCATGCTAGATGTAAGATATGCGTACCGAATTTAGTAAGAGTGTGGCCAATCAGTTTGTGTCGTGTATAGCACGTTATTGATAAACATATTGAGAACAACACAACTTTATAAGCAAGTTTTAGTACTCTATGTTTCAACCACGTCGAATGGCCTTCCTCAGGAGTGTTTTAATCGAGGTCACATTAAGAAAGGAACAGAGGTCACATGCGATTTGCCGTGGTTACGTAAATCTGCGTTGCGTCTGACCAGATTCGTTTAATCCTTTGCCTATCATGTGGGGCTGAGACAGCTGTAGATAACACGTGTCCGTGTCTGGTGCTGTTTATATATTCACCCCACACAGCAGACAGGGGTTTGCTATTATTGCGATTGACACAAGCGTACTCTGTGTAAATGCTGAGAGTTTCAGCACAGCACCGCTCCACATAGGAAGGTAGACCCTTGTGAATCATTCGAGCTTGATCAAAACCTACGTTGTGATTCTTTGACAGTGCATATAGTGCGATGCCCGAATCCTTCTCTAGCTTATGAAGTTGATAGGCGTGTTTAGGAGGAAAGCTTGTGGGCCTCTTGTGTTCAGCAACACGTACTTTCAGCTCTCTACTTGTCTCTCTAATGTAGCTGGCATTGTAATTACTGCATCTGATTTCGTAAACTCAGTCTGTCTGGTCGCTCATACAAACCGGATCCTTAGGACGCGTCACCAGTCGTTCTAAGATATTTACTAACCAAAATACAATACAATTTCTCACAGCGTCGTGTTATTCTTAATCTGTCCATCAATTTCATATTAGAGTTACGCCGCTTTTATGCTGACGAAACATCGTTGACTAGACCTTGATAACTTTAAAGATTCCATCTGAAAATATCCAGTAATTTCATTTGATTAGCTGGATCGAGTCGGTAGAAACACCACTGTAGGATGTTTGGTATCAGTTACGCAATCACTGTTCCGAATTGTGGGTCAGAGTAGATTAAATGTCCGCATGGGATCATTCCCAGCGTTGAGGTCAGAGTCGGGAAGTCGAACACAGATGGCCTCGGACAGAGGTAAATATACTTCTTGTATTGTCTCGAAGGTGATCAGCATTTTTTCTCGTACACCTTTTGCACACAAGATCACTTTTCCGCTTGACCATAATGTGGACTAGCTGTACTCTGTGCCAGTCTACTCGCAATTGTAGTGTTTCGCACACAGCGGATTGAATGCTTTCCTGAAGAGCCAGCTATTCAGCTGATTGGGACTTAGCAGAATAGTTCAGTAGATAAGAAGAGATTTCTGTTCCACAGGACAATTTGATTTCTCCAGATTTCTCCAGATTTGTGCTAGTGTTTCCGACTTTCACACAGATTGGCAACATTGGAACCACATATCTTACCTTTTCCAACTAGATTGTAAGCATACGGTTTTTACAAGTCCAGTCACATATATCCCTCTGTTTCATGTTCTTAATATAACCTGGGTCCTCGAAGTGGTCAACCGATGCAGGTTTAGTTCGTCTGGTTTTGCACAGCCACCTTTTGACAATAACTATATGTCATGAGTGTGCTGTTCTAAGTGTATTAATTTTCAAAAACAGTGAAATTGCATCATGCGATCTGTCCATTAGTTCGATAACTTATAAATGATAAATGTAAATCTGGTGTGACAATAAATATTGCGAATCGCTTGTTAAGTTGGCACAATACTTTTGAATGTTTGCAAGTAAATTTAGATAAAATGTACGGAAAACACAACGGGGAACAATTTCAAGTGACACTAGTGCAAATCCGATGTGTTCAGTTTGGAAGTGAGGCCATTTCGTCCTGTGTTTATCGTGAAAGCACAGTGTGATAGATATTTATGGGTCGCTTATTGGTAGAGCTGTATAGATGTCAAGCTGAATAGCTTCATGTATGATCTCAATAAAAATGACGTCGAGATAGTCATTCGGTCATTACGGTCATTACTGTGAGCTGAAGTTCACTCTTTAATGCAAAACACTGACTTGGTCGGAATTTCCCGCCTGGAAGGAAGAAACTGTGAATAGTAAAATATCATAGACATATAATTCATAACCGTCACTAGCTTGTGGTTTTAGTTTTAATTGCATTTTCTTCCTTCAACACCGAATATCGAAATTACTGTGCTGTACTCCACCCAGACTGACAATCCGAAGATATAGTGTGCACTGAAGCTAGGTCAAACCATCGGTAATATTATTTCTGACCATCAATGAATATTCCATTAATTCTCAACTTTTGTGAACTGTATTTCAATACATACACATTCGTGTGTCACTGAGACTAAAATAAACCTGAGGAAGTGCGGCTGATTTGTGGAAAATACAGGGACCCATAAAATAGAACGTCTGCAATGCTCGAAATTCACCGAAATCGTCTGTCAACAAGGTGGCCCATTGAAACACACTCGAACGGTGGGGTGAGACGGTGGCAAATTGGTGTTAACATACGGTACTGCCTAAACCCCAGTGTCAACCGCGTGATTCACAGATTCCCATGCAGTTTGGGTGCATCAAACACGATGATAGCATCAAGGGTGACAATTCCGTTTGTCATTAACTGAGATTTTCTCATGAGTTGCAGCTCCGGTTGTGGCTTTACAAAAGCAGTAAAACCAAACCTCAGTGTCGCCAGTTTTAGCGATCTACTTTAGAGGTTCTCCTAGGTTTGCTGGAGGATTGCTTTTCACAATGAGCACAACAAAACTTATGTATTGATCTTTATCAAATGCTATGAATGAACATTGCATGAACCGAGTATGAGAACGTCAGATAAATCAAGTCGATCAAGCCAAACTAATTTATCGAGACAGTTGCAGCATCGCTTCGTATTAGACAAATCATCACCACACTAAAGCGCTCGGATGTTAGTTCGAAAACCTCAACAGAAATCGGCAATAACAAATCATCGCGAAATGCACACGGCAGATAAACCAGCACAAATGTTGAACTGAACTAGCGGTGAAAGTCAGGCATCAAAGCAAAACATCAGAACACATCCATAGGTAAGGCAAATACAAAAGTAGTCGAGAATTGAAAGTGGGAGATGCAAACACTGTTTAAAGGCATCACAATTAGGAACTAGTCGAAATAAATGAAAATAAAAATGGAACTGTCACGAAGCCACGCGTGTTGACTGATACGAATCGAGGTCTTGTTGTGTTTAAGGTAACTCTGAACGGTCCTCTGTCAATTCGTCTACCACATAGGCGAGAGGGAACTTCTAAGCTTCTGAGCTGCGTGTATGTCACCAACGGAGTTCAACCACATAGCTTTGTTTGAGTGGACACTGCACTGCATTGTTTTCAAACTTGTCCGCTGTACCTTGAACGGCAGTTTATCATCGTGGTATTAACTGTTCTATATTTCTTACGTGATTAACCACAGAAACCAACTTACTTCGTATTCTTTGGGATTAAAACGTTAGAAAGTGATGTCCCATTAATGGATAAAAGTCTACTCAAGGTGACTGCAAATTAAATTTTGAAATTTTAATCAGTTTGCAAAGGTGACTGGGACGGCAAGGAGGGATAGGTTATAGCCATCGTCACCACGTTTTAAGCGTTTGCTGGACGTCTTTACCCATGCAGTCAAAGCTATGAACATCGAAGGTCAATGAGACGTTTCCTACGTTTTCATGAGGTGTGTAAAACGCCCACTTTTATGTTCTTGTCTATATTGTGCAAGTATGAGCATCTCAACTTTCTGAATAGTGCTCAATACAAACTTTACCGCGTAGACAGAAAAAGCTGCTTGCAGTTGAACATAGGACAGTGTTAATTTGAAATGGTTTCAACCGTTTCTACTCAGATTTATCATTCTTGAAACACGTCGAATGCACAATGGGTGCAACAGTAACAATCTTTCACTGTTGGCTGTTCAGCAAGTTCCCAGTCCAGAAGAATGCGAGATGAGTAGGAGGAAATCATATCGATTGTGTTAATGACAAAAACATGGTCACCCAGTTGGGACTGTCAGAAATTGTGCTAACCCAATCTATAATAACGAAAATCATATCTGTCTGTTTTGCGTCGCCCATTATAAGACGGCAGAATCACAGTATGTGCGTTCAGTATATCCTTGAAATTCCCATTTTTGGAGAGCCTAACTGAACCGACTTGTGGAGGTCAAAAAACGATCATTTTTATAGCGGATAGAGAAACAATAAACAGCACACCTGAACTGAATAAACATGGGAGAGGTTTACAGCCAGCAAAATTGCCAAATAACAAATGTTTATTGTAATAAACATTGTTTACAACCAGCCGGTCGGAATAGACCTTCTTCAGAGTATGTCGAAAACAACAGTCGTTAGATTGTTGATGCGTTTTGTTTAAACTTTCGTCCCAAAATCCGGATCAGACAGTTAACTTGCAAGCTATGTGAATTATCCTTGACCTAGTCCCGTCCGTCGTAAAAGAAGTTCCAACAAATCTTTTGTAAAGTGCTCGTATATTACTATTTCTAAAACCAAAAGAGTTATCGGTTTCGTAACACTTCGACCCTCTCGGAGAGCCTTTATCAAGCGATTCTACTAAACCAGCCCAACTAGGTAACACAGCTAACAAAGCACTGACGTCTGATTACGACTGCTCTTGCGCTCGGCAGTGACAATATAAGATACGTAAAATTCCTGAGGAGTAACACAAGTTTTCCAACTGTACGGTATATTGCGCCAGTCATCGCAATCAATTTTTGAGCGTCGACAATACTCTTTGGTTAAAGGTATGTTCTGGATCTTCCCCTTGCACATGAGAGATGCAGTAAAGGGCTGTTGTACATCAGTTTAGCTACACAAGCACAGAGCTATACTCAGATGAGTAGTCATTCCAACGCAGTTATCAGTGTGATGTAACAAATCACAGACACAATTGCTTATTGTCTGACTTCTCCCACACGTGTACTGATGACGGGACACATACCAATAAATCTGATTGGTTTACAAAACTCTCATAGGTTTGATCATCTTTCAGTGATCAGAAAGAGTAGATTCTAAACAACTTACCGAAATAATCGTCTATGGTGGAAAGGGTCGAACTTAGTAGTCGCATGAAGATAACATGGTTTGATAATGATGTATTCGGACTGCGAAATATTTCCTGCTTTACTGTCATGCAGTACGGTCAAGTACCATTACTTCAGAATACAAAAGTAAAGAGAAAAACTATGTAGCCACACAATTTGAAAAGTTGGCCAACATTTGGCTAATCTCCCACCAGTTAGGAAAACTGTATTGTTACTGCACATTGCCTAGTTTGTAACTTATGCATACCGCTAGTGTGCACATAACTGTAGACAATCCATGTTGATACATCCGACGTACATCGATTTTCAGCCCAACTTACTGTCGTTTACGGTTTTCAAAAGCGCAAAGCAGAACAACGTTTATCATTATGAAACTTTAATTCAGGTTTAGCGATGCGGTAAGTCACATTTACAGCAACTTTGAGAAACGGTGATGATAAACACAGGTCATTGCTACTATTCAACTCGAGAAGATACAGACCATAGTATAGAGTTGAAAATCAGAATGGACCTGCAATGAACAGTTTTTTGGCAATTAGAGGTAATCTATGATGAACTGGTATTAAGATCTGCCCACGGTACAACCAAAGTGGTTGAATACTTGCGTTTGCAGAAAAGTACCGACAAAATTGTGGATGGAAGCAAGAAACAGCCTACCATTCATTTATCCAGTGCAACGGAAGTTGTACCCAATATGCACATAAATCAGGATTGTTGCACCTACCTTTGTTTACCAAAACGTTTCTGTACAATCGCTGAACTTAAGTGTAAAATATCGTCTTTTTTCAGTTCAAGTATCAATAAAGCACAACTATCAGACAGAAGGTCGAAGAAAATTCTAGGCCTGAATGGAGACATTCATTAAAATAGTTCTACACCAAGTGCTGTTCTTTCACTGACTCATCTGTAAATGTTCTTTTAGGAAGCCAAGTTTGATTACAGATATTTGCACATGCAGCGTAGGAATAATGTGACGGTGGGAGAGCAGAGTCATTTCGACCCTAACCACGAAATAAGAGGTTGATTAAAATGGTGTTAGCACGAAGCTGTTGAATAACGGGAGCACACACTCACCGCACGTTTATCGTAAACACTATGGGACAATAAAAGCATTCCTTAAATGTTTGTTCCCTTCAAACCAATACTGATTGATCTCATGCGTCTATCCATGGAAATTTTGGCAGAAGAGAAAGTAGAAAACCAAGTGTGTTATATTGAAACAAGTTTGCTGATATTTATTTAGAAATATATGGAGCACTCACATATTACAGGCTGAAAGCAGGTGGACTAAAGCCGAGTGGCAAAACGGAACAGCAGCGCAACGGTTTAGCCAACCATCACGTTCGTTTAACGGACGTGTGAAATGATCATTCTTCAAAAGTACGTCAACACCCTATTGCAAAATCTAAAACTTGAAAGGGTGTGTGCATTAGAATGTTATGGATACCATAATAATGGGCACTCTTTTCTAGGCAGCTGAAAAGCGCCTCAATAACGACTTTCGTCTGTCTTTGCACTCTTCGTTCATATATCCAAGGTTTAGTATAACCAGTCAGAATTTCAGCATATCTTGCCTACCAGATAATATCTCAGTCGATTCTGTGCACGTCCATCGTTTTCGTAAGCACTGGCTCGCGAAATAACAGTCAATCTAGCGTTCCTGTTTTTCTCAAGTTTTCGTGCTGAATATGTCATCCGTTGTTTCCCTAAATACCGAGATATCTGATAGCATTCTTCCAGTCATCGCCCAAAACGAAACGTCCCATTACATTCAAGCTAATGTCTGTCAGTTCTGATGAAAACATGTTTTGAAACAGTATCAGAATAATTCGTGATGGGAGATTTAACAGTTCCGATGTCAACTTGATGGCTGTCATCGATTTCAAGAATAATCACAGGTGATTTAACAGGTATCAATTATACTAAAAGAAGGAGTTAGGAAAACTGGTCACCAACACAATACCACCCTGACAAATGTTATAGGAAAGAATGAACACGTTGAAACACCACTTGAGTGTGAATATATATTTACTCTACGTGTGCCGGATAACCCCGTGGAACATGTGGTTATTAATGGTACACGCTACAATTTCTGGCCTACTAAATACCACTGTTTGGCATGGTTGCCGTCACACCGTGATATTGTTCGTACACGTTTTGCGCAAATCAGAAATGTATAGTTAAGGGAAAATTACACTTTTTCTGAGGGGAGCCACAAATTTAGTCAGGTTGACCCGTAGTCAACACAACGGTAACACCTGCTTGACATGGCACGTTATATGTGTGGCGTTAAAGGTTCATAAAATGTCTTCTCACACTTAACTAAACTTTTGGTAAATATTTTGACCTCAAAGCAACCTACCAAGGTTTTTGAATTGGCGAGTCCACCTATTTGTTTAATTCCTATCGGAATTAGATGAATACACATAATTATTATCAATGTCTCTTTCAAAATATAACGAGCCACTTGGCAGCATTCCAGAAGGTGGTTCGACTTATTACAGCGACAATTACTGATTCAGTCACAGTATATTATGATTACACGTTGGCATGAGGTTCACACGGGAAACTACATTTCGCATGTCTCTGTTTGTTCGGGCGCGAGAAGTAAACAGAGGGGAAACTTCTTGCGATCTAACTTCGTTCTTCAGCTTTCTGATCGACCACTTCAAATTGCAATATGAGTATAATCAAGCTCATGGTTAGTTCATTAACAAGCAAGCTGTAGTGCACTGTTTAGTTTATGAGAATGAATTTTTTGTGTAATCACCGCATGTATTGACCACCTCAGGAATTTCATATTGAAACTATTTTGTTCGCATCAATATTGAGTTTGCTTGTATTTAGGTTTTATTTCACGTGATAGGTTCAAAGATAGTCTCCCTACCTCTAGTGCGAAAATTCCTTACTAAAAGATCCACTAATTCACAATCATGTTCAAGGAACAGGTTAAACACCGATGGTCGTTGCCGATTTTCCTTCAATGTTACTTTTATACATGAACTCTAATTTCGTTCCGATTCTCCGTTACCTTGATCTGTGTTTGTTACTTTGCATAGCATTGTTTTCACAGCATGTAATTCTGTCTCTCGGTTCCTCAAAGTAGTTGCATCTACATATATTTTTTGTGTATTTACTATTCACTACTGTATCCGTTCAGTTGCTAACCTTAAATCGTAGACCAGTTGATTTGCAAACAGTATATTTACCACTCGGCCTCGAGTATTTGTTTAATCTTTATCCATCCGTCAATCACGTGTCTAGGAAATTTTCATGACGTGCACAATGGCTAACGATCTTTAAACTGATACATCGGCAACTGGCTGTTTCAAATCCATGACTTCCAATGCAAGTTCAAGTAGAACATGCATAATACAAACATTAGACAGGTTATATCCGCATAGGTGTTGTTGCATTTCCAGGGATATTTTATGAAGAAGACTTAACAATAAAGAACTACATCACCGCAAAAATACTATACTGGACCAATTTTTAAACCTGTTTGGATTTCCTTCATACAGCGTCATACAGCGCCAATAGTGTATCCTCTGTGAGCGTGCAAGAGCTTCCAACTAAAGAGAAAATCAAATCTAGAAGATGTGGTATAGTTTTTGATGATCAAGCTGATTCGATTGATATAGCTGGAATACGCACAAAACACATTTGCGGGGTGTTAGAATACAACAAGCTAAGGCCACATTATAACCATTCACAACGCACCGCATAAAAACCTGACTTTACTGACTGATATACTTAGACCAATCAGAAGAGAGCTGAATATGTGCAGTCGTGAAGGTAACTCCGACTTTGTGTCAATCGTTGAAACGTTGCAGAGGAACTCACATCTTCACCTCTTTTGAATTATTTTGACCAATATTCCGCTTCACAAAACAGTTGGTTGGCAGTTTCTTTTCAAGCAGCAACACACCTTCATTATGCCAATGACCAAAATAAAATCATTGGTACTTTTGTGCTCACACAAAAATCAGGTTCCAGCTCAGCACGTGTACCTTCCGACAAGTGGAAGACTTCGACACCCAATAGGTCTACTCGTTACAAAGTTCCTTATGGCTAAAGTACTATTTGCATTATACGGAACCAGGGTTCTGAGGTCGCAACGAGGACCATTTTCTAGCATCTTCAATTAATCATATCTTAATAACCGAAAGTTATCAAGAAGGAACATTATAGGTAACTGTCGTGCGTTCTTGAAACTCTATTCACCTGGAAATCACACGTCTGTCTTCAAGATGCTTACCCAGGAAAGACAGTCTGCGCACTGTCATGCAAGTGTCGTTCCAGTCTTCTACCTATCTTAGCAGAAGTTTTCGTCGCCGCCCTTGGATATTTACGACGTCAATCTCCATCAACAGATGACGACCAAGGGTTATTGAAAAGCCATCCGTTTCAGGATACATTTCAACTAGAACGAGCACAGCGCGCAAGGTTCTGTGTTTGCCAGCATGTTCCCTGATATGACGGGATCCCTACGCGATACTAAGCGTGTGCTGCAACAGTTACTGATAAGCCAAAAATTGGCCACCCCTACTTGGCACGTCATAAACTACTGAACCCCAGGTGCCAGGCAGATTTGAATTTAATGTTTTAATATACTGTGGTACAAATCGTATCACATAAAGGAACATATCAGAATGAGACTCTAAACTGGTGATAAGGTGAAATAATCTAACTGTCCACATATTCACAACCTGGAGATCACTATGTGATACTCGGAATTAGGGACTCCGAATAGCCGTAGAAATCGTGCATGAATTGACACCTCCCACGCAAGCAACACGGACAAGACCTGGTACTGGTAGCAGTAAGCAGTTGTTATTCATGAGTTGAGACACCGAACTTATGGATGTACAGCAGTATTAAGGAAATCGCAGTCTGTCATTGGCTGATCGTGTTAGCACATACAACGTCATAAACTGTATGTTAATCGGTAGAATACGGAACAAACAGATTGGCGAATAACAGAAGGCACAACACTGAGACCGTTCGTCCAATCCTGATGTTGTATCGTCAACGCGATATTTGGATCGGCCGTTTGTCATATCTTCTGTTGTGTCGGGGCTTGGATAGACGGTGGATAGAGGGGATTTCAACCACAGTCTGCTATAAGCTTCTGAGCGAAAACCGCACAAGAATGTAATTGACATCCCGCTCTTGACAGCTTACTGAGAACACTAAAATGTGTTGAGTGCGTAGTTCGTCTTTGAGCCAATCGAACTGAAGACACGAGCAAAATATTTATGTGGCTCTTCCTTATGCACAGTGCTACAACCATTTCCATACAAAAGCTGAACATCACAACAGCAAAGTACACGGAATATTACTCCCATACAGGGAAATGCCAAATCTATACACAGAAAGTAGCACAACGGTCAAGCCATGGCACAGTTATTTGTGATGAGGTCGTTAATTACTAAGTTTTGTGTTTACTTGGAATGCGGAATGAAAATTCAGTCTATCTGATTTTCGTACATATGTCATTCATCACTTAATTCAGACCAGTTAAGCTGGATGCCTCTCATTATGGCCAACGATCTCCAACCCCTTGAGGCGTTCGGGTAGTAATCCCCTCGAGGTTTTGCGTATCCAAGTCTAGGGCATTGATCGTGCTTACCACCACAAAATCCATTTTACTTCCAGGAGTTGCAAGTGGTGACAAAGAAAACAGACCGTTCATGGCGTTTATTTCCTTGCTGGTTTTTCTGTTCCCAGTAATTCCATCAAGACTGAAAGACACACATTTGTCATAGGCTGAATTGAAACAGGAGCACCCGAAATAACTAGTTGCAGCCGTGGTCGTTTAACTTTAAATGAACACATGATAGTTATTGAAAGTTAGGAAATAAACTCAGGCTGCCCTGATTCAGGCCGGGCTAGGAGAAGGAAAAGGTTTACTTGATGGACCAACTCACTGATTAACACGTAATATGGTACGAATAAGGAATTTTATGGACGATTATTGTGTACAGATTGCGCACAGGTTGAAGTATGTATTCAGTCAAAGATAAGAACAACTGTTGGTGACAACTCCATGGCGTCAGCCTTGCGACCATCTGTCAAGAGAGTGGAGGTTAGGCCGACTCGACTGTCTAACTTATCATATAGTCACTTTTTATATTGACAAATCATTTAACAGTGAAAATTCAACATGAAGAATAAAGTACCAGAAAATGACCAAAGGTTACTGCACGTTCTACATCACTGCAAAATACCAGACGACTTGACGAAAAGCGAATGCATTTCACTGACACTTATAGGCTGTTCCATAAAAGCTAATGAAATTCCGAGTGACACCTTTGATGGCACAAACCTTACCACTCAGTATCGGTTGTGCAGACTGTTGAGAGAACCCAACATGATTGCGAAAAGTTTGGGTGTTCCGCCAGATTTAACAGTTAGAATAGACAGCGGTCGAGTGAAACTCATCGAACTGAACTACACAGACGACGTGGAGCCGTGAGGCACTCTGGAAACAACACTTCAGAATCAGTGGGCTGTGATGGTCGCGAAACCGATTTTCCCAACCCCCAAGAGTTCATAGTCTTTTGAGTACGAATAACTCACCGCTATTTCGGCCAACCGCCTGGTCAATGAATCACATGTGATGAAGAGTGGTCTTAGTACCCCAAATCCTCTAAGAGAAAAATCGCACCATGCGGCTTCACCTTTACGAACAAAGTTAACTATATGAGACAGAATCCAATCGGTTTCCCTGTGTGAGGAGGAAATCAGATTTTGGATAACTTCGGCGACTTCATTGTTCTTATTGTACTGTGCGGCTGAGTTATCTAAAAACCAAGAAGAGCTTTTTGTGTCATAGGCCTGACCATCGTTGTGCTCAAGAAGGACATGATACAAAAACCTGACAACGCGAAACATACAGTACAATTTATGCTCATTCATAACAGGTTCAGGGGAAGAAGTTACTCCAGGGGTTCACACATTTGACAGTAAGGACGAAGGATTAATAGAAGGCGAACAACACCTGACAATTTTAAGCAAAAGTAGACTGGCTTCAGAGCGGGATTTGAGGTGACAACACTCAGCAAGCGTCCACTTTAGCGAATGAATGAATAAGAAGTATGTGTTTGACAACTGGCTAGGACGTATTCGAGGTGCATCGGAGCCTCAACAAAAGACTGGGAGGCATTAAGCCCCCTTATGCAGTCGAACCACCTTCATGTAACGTATTCCACTCGGATCTAACCAGCCTAAGCTGACTGTCGTTCACTGCATACAAAGTGTCAGCACATTTACAGCCGAACTGACTCAAACGCTTCAACAGATCAACTTTTTCGACACGAGGCAATGCAAATGTTCCTAATCTGTACAAGACGAAAATGCAACCAGGACAAGTGAAAGCAAGACACATTTGTTGTGTCCTTGATTTGGTGACATCCCGCAATAAAAATAGCCGAATGGAATGCCGGGGAAATGTTTATGCTTCCTTGTAGTGAGATCACCTTCGAAGTCCCCAAAATTCTAAACTCCCCGCGACGTGAGATTTGCCTTGCCAGTACCACCGCGCCTGTTCACATTACCTTGTATATGTAAAATTACTACAAACCACTAGCATCAAAGTTAGTGGGCCGGCATAAGTATCGCAGTTATGCTCTCAGCTGTGTAATGAATCCACATCATCTTTACTGCTGTAGGTTACATTCACTAGGATAACAATGTTGAGCTATTACCGTTAGGAACGCCGCTTAACCAGTATAACGCTTGTTTGAATTCTGAAGGTCGACTGGAATTTTCCGTCGACGCACTCTTCCACTCTGGCGTCTGCTATCCGGTTGTGCTCAAGGTGCTCTCACGTCCAGCTCCCTAGCACCCCTTAATTGTTACGTTGAAGTCTGTTGTGAACGGTGAGTAAATCAATAAATAAAGTTTGTTTGCAGATTCATCGTTTTCTCCCTGCGACTTCCGATTCACGGTAGCATAAGGTTGGGGAAACTCTGGGCGTACGAATTCAGGATCTAGCACTACAATTTGGTGAGCCCGTTCCATAAGCTTTTTTATACTGATTTTTATTATTTATTGCACCCTTTGTATACGCATTTGGTGAGCCCGTTCCATAAGCTATTTTTATACTGATTTTTATTATTTGTTGCACCCTACGTTTACGTTAGGTTCAATTATTTCTTTCGTGTTTGCATACTTATATCCATTCATATGTAGCACTAAATTTCATGCCCTGGTTTCACTAGTTTCTAAGCGTTTGTATTTTCTAGAATTCTGTGTGTATTTGAATGATGCAGTCAGATACCTCACACCTCAAATTGGAGCTCGCCGAGATAGATGCGAAGGAAAACGCCCTGAGCTTTCGTGTTTCCGATTATGTCCCGGACGACCCAGAGTACTGGCTGGCGCAGCTTGAGCTGCAATTCCAGTTAGCACGCATCACTAGCCAGACTGCCAAGTTCACATACTTGGCCACCGCGTTGCCAATGTCAGTCGCACCCTATGTCCGAGATTTAGTGATTACACCACCCGAGAGCAACCCTAACGACGCACTGAAGAACGCATTCTTAGAACGTGCTGTCTTATCAAAAGAGAAGCGTCTTCAGCAGGTCTTTAGCGGGCTACAGCTGGGAGATCTTACTACATCTCAAGTGCTTCGACAGTTAAAACAGGTGGAACGAAATCACAGGATTGACGACAAACTCATGCGTGACCTTTGGATGCAGAGTTTGCCCGATTTTGTACAGACATTTATTTCTCCATTCATGTCAATGAGTTCTTTGAATGACTTGGCAAAATCGGCCGACTTAGTCATCCAACACCTTCCCAGCAAAATGCACCAGGTCGATCCACACACGGAAAGCACGCCCGCCGAATTGATAGCAAAAGTGGAAGAACTTTGTCGAGAAATTCAAACTCCTAAAGCTTCTCGCTGTCGCCTCGCTTCCAGAGGACGTAGCCGTTCTAGGTCGCGTTCGGAAAGGAAGTATTGCTGGTGTCATCACATGTTTGGGACCAAAGCACAGAAATGCGTCAAGCCGTGCATCTTCTCAACCGCCTCTGGAAACGGCAGTGCCAGCAAGTAATGGCGACAACTGTTACTGACAGTCCTACCCCTGGTCGCCTATTTTTTATACGAGATGGGAGTTCTAGGTTGCGTTTTCTAGTGGACACTGGCGCTCAAGCCAGTGTCGTACCACCTAGAAAAGAGGATACACCTCGATTAACGCCCTTCCAGCTCCGTTCCGCCAATGAACCCCCAATACGCACTTTTGGCACATGCTCCTTGAAGTTGGACGTGGGCCTACTGCGTGTTTTCCGTTGGGTGTTCATTATAGCGGGTGTGCCAGATGCCATTTTGGGCATAGAATTCTTAAATCACATTGGATTGGTCGTTGACGCAGGTCACCACAAGTTCCTAGATCCCCTAACGAGTATATCCTCCATGGGAACCACTTTTTCCATGACTGTCCTCAGCCCACTGCTTGCTGAACCAAGCAATGACGATGGATATCGAACGGTATTGCGTGAATTTACGAGGTTGACCCGTCCACCTAACGAGTTACCTGCCCTCGTTACGGACGTGGTACACCACATCAAAACGAAAGGTCCACCAGTTTTTCAGCGACCGCGAAGGCTGGCACCAGACAAACTGCGCATCGCTCGTGCCGAATTTCAACACATGCTAGACATGGGTATAATCCGCCCCTCTGACAGCCCATGGGCATCTTCTCCGCACATGGTGTCAAAGAAGACAGAAGGTGATTGGCGTCCTTGCGGAGATTATCGTGGATTGAACAATGCTACTGTTCCCGATAGGTACCCTGTGCCACAAGTCAACGACCTAACTACCAGCCTCGCTGGTAAAAACATCTTAAGCAAAATCGACCTCGTCCGCGCTTATTACCAGATACCGGTAGCACAAGAGGATATACCCAAGACAGCTATTACAACTCCATTCGGTTTGTTCGAATATGTGCGCATGCCTTTTGGTCTTCGTAACGCTGCACAGACGTTACAACGTCTGGTTAATGAAGTCACCTGTGGACTAGACTTCATTTATGCATACATAGACGACATCCTCGTGGCTAGCTCTTCCCCCGAAGAGCACATAACCCATCTGCGGACGCTGTTTCAACATCTGGCATCATACGGCCTCACCGTCAATGGAGCTAAGTCCGAACTCGGTCAAGCCTCGTTGAATTTTTCAGGCCACAGCATCTCTGCGGATAGGATTAAACCGCTTGATTCCAGGGTCGAGGCTATTCGATCGTGCCAATTTCCCGATACAATTCCCAAGCTTCGTCGTTTCAAAGGACGAATGAACTATTAACGTCGATTTATTCTCAACTGCGCCAAGCTTATGCAACCTTTGACTGATTTACTTCGGGGTAATAAACGAACTTTGCACCTAACCTCCGAAGCTTCCACGGCTTTCGTCAATGTTAAGCAGGCGCTCGCCTCTTCAGTCATGTTGCATTTTCAACAACCGGACGCACCGAATAGTATCGCCGTGGATGCATCAGACACAGTCATAGGTGCAGTGTTACAGCAAGCAATTCGCGAGATGTGGCAACCGACTGCATTCTTTTCTCAACGTCTCAGCGATACCGAAATGCGATACAGCACTTTCGGTCGCGAACTCTTAGCCGTATATAGGGCTGTACGCCACTTTCGCCACGCACTCGAAGATCGCGATTTCATTATTTTCACGGATCACAAACCTCTCGTGTACGCTTTACGAAATTACTCCGATAAACATTCGCCTCGAGAAGCTCGTCAGCTAGACTATATAGCCCAGTTTTCTACGGACATCCGTCATGTCTCTGGAGATGCCAACGTCGCCGCAGATACTCTATCACGAATGCACAACGTGTCTACACCCACCGGCTTAATATCACATCACAACATAGCAGCACAACAACAGTCCGATTGCACGCTTACGGGTGATCTGAAGTGCACGAACTTACGCCTTGTCACAATTCCATCGACGTCTTCGGCCGGTACCATCATATGTGACAATACGCTGGGATAACCCAGAACAGTCGTGCCACATTCGTTACGAAAAGCAGTTTTCGAAGCGTTGCATAACCTGTCACATCGAGGGATACGCGCATCACCGAGACTGATCGCGGATTGATTTGGCTGGCCTAACATGAATCGGGACGTACGCCATTGGGCCCGTTGCTGTCCTGCATGTCAACGTTCCGAGGTCAACCGACATACGAGCACCCCCTTGGAAACTTTTCCAACTCCCGACGATCGTTTCGGACATGTCCATCTGGACCTCGTTGGACCACTTCCACCTTCGAGGGGACACACCCACCTGCTCACGTGTATCGACTGGTTCACTCGCTGGCCAGAAGCCACACCGTTGTCAGACACAGCAACAGTGTCTAAGGCTCGCGCTTTTGTCGAGCACTGGGTTGCACGTTATGGTTGTCCGTCGTCTATTACAACTGACCGTGGTACGCAGTTCGAGTCAGCTTTATTTTCACAACTGACCAAGCTGTTAAGCTTGCATCAAGCACGCACCACAGCATATTACCCGCAAGCGAATGGACTCGTTAAGCGTTTCCATCGTCAGCTCAAAGATTCATTACGTGCTCATGAGCGGATGGATTGGACAGAATCTTTACCCCTAGTTCTACTCGGTATTCGCATTTGTGTCAAGGATGACAGTGCGACCCCAGCGTCACTTGTCTATTGTCGTCCTTTGAGCCTTTCAACTGATTTCTTTCAATCGTCAAGCGAAACCGCTGTCAGCACTCACGACTACGCCACCCGTCTGGCCAAATACATGCGATCACTACAACCGAGTGTTACACGTATCCAAAAGTCTTCTTCTTACATTCCCGAGGAACTCAGCAATTGTGAGGTCGTGTTTCTGCGACCAGACTGTGTTAATAAACCGCTGCAACAACCGTATAAAGGACCTTTTCGTGTCATTAAACGGTCCGCGAAAACCTATGTGATTGACAGTTTCGGTCAGCACCTCACCGTCTCTGTTGACCGCCTTAAACCTGCTTCCACTGACTCACCCCTCGGTTCGACAACACAAACATCACTTGAGCCGTCTCCATCTACTTCAACCTCTGATTTAGCCCCAGCGTTGCCTTCCGCATCTATTCCTGACGAAATCCCTCCTCAACCTACAACTCGTTCAGGGAGGCGCGTCCATTGTCCCGCGCGCTTTCTGGAGTAGTTTGCTTTTTCTGTTCAGCATTTATTGTACAGTTGATAATTCATTACGTGTATTCCATGCTCCTGTCGACCAGCAACTAACAGTTTTTCTCAGGTACAATTTCCCGACTCGCTTCACACGGAAGATACCTGCACATGATTGTATATATCCTCAGGCGCTGGAGGACACGCGTTACGGTGGGCATCTGACTTTTTCTCTTACGTTCAGGTACTTCACCTTTCCTTATTCCTAGGTCTGACCAGATGCATAGAAACAGTCGCTGGGCCCAAGGAGAAAACCCTGAACCCCGTAGCACTTTGGGTCTGCGCAGTGGGGGAATCACACCCCATGTCACGTCCTCAGGAGGCGTTTTCAGGTTGGGTGGCTCGCTCGCGGGTGGCCAGCAAGACAGCAGCTGTAGCCCAGGAGAAAAATTCACAGGTAGAAGGCCTCCTACATTAGTCACCCTTCTAGGGGGGGCTGATGTAGTGAGATCACCTACGACGTCCCCAAAATTCTAAACTCCCCGCGACGTGAGATTTGCCTTGCCAGTACCACCGCGCCTGTTCACATCACCTCAGATATGTAAACTTACTACAAACCACTAACATCAAAATTAGTGGGCCGGCATAAGTATCGGAGTGATGCTCTCAGCTGTGTGATGAATTCGCAATATCTCTACTCTTGTAAGTTATATTTACTAGGATAACAGTGTTGAGCAAGTACCGTCAGGAACGCCGCTTAACCAGTCTAACGCTTGTTTGAATTCTGAAGGTCGACTGGAGTTTTCTGTCGACGCACTCTTCTACTCTGGCGTCTGCTGTGCGGTTGTGCTCAAGGTGTTCTCACGTCCAGCTCCCTAGCACCGCTTAATTGTTACGTTGAAGTCTGTTGTGAGCGGTGAGTATATCAATAAATAAAGTTTGTCTGCAGATTCATCGCATTTCCCTGCGACTTCCGATTCACGGTAGCATAAGGTTGGGAAAACTCTGGACGTACGAATTCGGGATGTGGCACTACACACCATTGACATTATTTGGTTGCATGTCGAGAATTTCACGTTGGCTGGACCGCCCAAGGTCACACTTGCACTTGCGCCTTCCGGACGCTAGCTACTGTTTTGTTGCGCCTTGTTTCTGTTGTGTTTTGCTTACAGCTCGCTTTCCCGTTATCTTTGCAATAAAAATTGTTGTCCAATAATCAGTTTTCTAATTTAATTATTGTAGAAAATGGGCACGATTCTAGACAGAAACGTACCGGTCATATGCAATTCGATGAGCCCGACGTGACACAAACAGGCATCCATCTAATCTGTTGCTCCAAATGCAACAGTTGCTGGGCCCCTCATCCATGGATGAGACACTGCTCGAGTTGTGGATGAAACGTCTCCCGGTCAACACACAAGCTATCCTCATTGCAGCCAAGTCCCCGTCCTTGTTGACACAGCACAACTCGCAGATGAGATTCGGGACCGTCTTTGACCGTTTCTCCTGTCCACATTACAGCGGTGACGAGCCGTAAGGTAGAGTTTCCCGACAGCCCTAAATTTTCAGCTTCATAGCAATTATCCCGTCCGCCGCCAGATGATTAGCGCACGCTATGGACGGAGGTAGCAACACTTCGGCGAGATTTCGCCCGCCTTGAGACGCGATCCCCTTCGCGTCGACGTCGGAGTATGTCCCCGCGTAAACCGCAGGCATCTGGCGAATTGTGCTGACACCACAACAAGTTCAGCAATCGGGCGAAGCGTTGCATTGCACATTGTATGTACTTCAATCAGGGGAACTCCAAAGCCGGCCCGCAGTGGCGACAAACGCAGCCAGTACCCTCCCTAATTGTCGCCTTTCTGACGTGATGGATTTAAGTTCAAGAATCACGTTCCGGGTCGATACCGGGGCGGAAGTCAGAGTGATTTCTCCACGATCCGGCGAGGAGACTCCCTCTTCCTTACTCATGCTTCGTGCCGCTAACGGCACACCCATTCCCACCCATGGTCAACGCTCACTC